>PUFA01000593.1:0-156397 GCA_003508835.1 Eonycteris spelaea | reverse complement strand
TCTTTCTTTCTGAGATGCCTTGTCACCTTGGTTGTTCATGGTGTTTAATGGACTATTTCTCCCCCTGGGCATTAATGGAAATGTATTATACTGTTTTTCCAAAGAAGATTTATTATGTAAAGGTCTCACTCTTTAGCCTGTTGCAAAGAAGGCATTTTTCTTTTGGTTTCCAGTATGTGGTGTTTAAGCCTCTTGCATCCATGCTTTATATAAAGGCTTAATAATCCTTTTTAAATTTTCTTGTGGATATTTAATCACGCTGGCTACCCTTAATTTCAGTCCCTGTCAGTGTCAGTGACAGTCTCAGCAGCGTTTGCTTGGATTCCCCTGGGGCTCCACGGTGAGCGGTCTCAGTCTCAGAGGGTATGGAGGTAGGGGCCCTCTGGGTTGAGGGTTTGGGGGATGTGGCTCATCCTCAGTTTTGTAACCACAGGCAGCAAAAATCAACTGTGTTCCTCTGTGGCCCATCCCACTTCTCTGCTTTCTGCCCTGATGATTGGGCCCTGTCGCTTTCCCAGGCAGGGATGTTCAGGGAACTCGCTGCAGGAACTCGCTGCTCCTTCTCCCCTCCTCCTCTGCCTGCTGGTGGAGCCCTGGTGGCTGCAGAGGCAGCTTTTTTATTACTCCCGTCCAGCACCTGATACCCGGGGTTCTGATCTGTGGTAGCTCTAATGCGCAGATCCCACACTCAGATGTGCTGGTGTGCAGTTTGGGTGTTTTTTTTTGTTTTTTTTTGTTTTTGTTTTTGTTTTGGGGGGGCGTTATAGATGTTTAGCTTATTGTTGTTTCAAGGGGAGAGATCTAGGGTCGTCTCTCATTCCACCATGTTTCCAAAGATCCTCCTCACCTAGTCTCTGCTCGGCTCCGTAGCCTCCAATGTCAACAGGTCACTCAGGGCTGGCCCACCTCATCCTCGGAGTCCCTACCTCAGCTCACTGAAGAGACATGCGTAGTGTTCGCAGGCCTGGAAGCCCAGGCCCAAGGATCACTTGCATCATTTTAATTATCAGCAGGACATATGGCTCTTCAGATGTAGTTTGGTTCCTTGGACCAAATTCCCAGTGGATGCAACTTCCTGGTCATGTTCTTACAAAGGAAGTTACTTGCTCTCTACTTCCTCTTTCCCCATGCTGAGAGCTAAAATGCTAACAGATTGCTGGCGAGCTAACTTCTACCATGCTGAGATCAGTACTCCATGGGATGTTGAAGCAGCAAAGAGGGACCGCTTAGTTCTTGCTTGACTATTTTGGGCAGAGCTGCTGCCCAAATCCTAAAAGCCCTTATGCCTCTTCTTTCATGAAAGTAAAATAAAGATCTACCTGGTTGGAGTCACTGAATTTTCTGGCGTTTCGTCTTCTAAAAAGTTGGGGCTGGGGCCTCTCCAAATATTAGTGTATCTTAGTGTCTTCTCTGATGCTACCCAGTTTCTCTAGAGAAATATTCCCTGGTCTTTGTCTGCTTCTTTACAACTTGAATTTCTGCCATGCAATATGAGGCTACTACTGCTTCCACACTCTCTTTGAATTCTGTTTTCTCTCCACTCTTAACCTATTTCCACCTCTAAATTACTTTTTCACTACTAACATTGAGAGAACTTTCATTCTTTCCTGAAATAATTACTTCCGCACCCAGAAATCATTTGCACTCATCTCCTTGTTTTATTCATTTATTTTCTTTGTTTCATTTAAAATTTTATTTTATTTTAATTTTTAGTTTTAGGTAATTAATTAATTTATTTACTCCTACAGCACCTGGTCTTCCTATGTGGTCTCCCTTCCAAGTACTACCAGGCCAACCCTGATAGCTTCTGAGATCATATAGGATTCGGTGTGTTCAGGGTAGCATGGCCATAGATTTCATCTCCTTGTTTTACGTGAAGTGTTTTACCTTCCACTATGACTAATCCATCTTCATATGTCCCTCAAAGGTTTGTCCACAGTGTTGTTGAATAATTAGACCATGAGTGAGAAAAGTACAAAGTTGTCCTAAATCTTAATCTGGTGCTAAAATTTAGTTCAACCTAAAAGCGATCAACTACAAAATCTCAGCTGCAAATATTCTCTGACTACAGTAAATAAATTTTAAAAAATTCTAGGCATAATAACCACGAGGAGAAAGAAACTTATAAACTAGAGGCTTTGCCATGAAAATTTTTACTAAACACACTGTATTGATGATACTGTCATTGTATGGGAGCTAAAAACGGGACATGTTATTTTCTAAAATTTCTCTGAATCCAGGAGTTACAACTCCTAGTCCTACATTTTCACCAATTTTAGGCAATCAACTTTCTAATACTGATAATGAACGTACTTGCAGATTTAAGGATATGATGACTTCTCCTTAGCTCTAAATTTCTTTAAATATTCTGAATTCATTTATGTAATAGAATTTTCTTTCTAAAAAATAATCATTTCTTAGAAAGTTTAGATGTCATCTAGTTCGACACCAATTAGAAGCTTGAATATTGCAAATTTTAAGTTACATTTATATTCAATATACACCAAAATGTGCAGGTATCGATCTGCATCCAATCAGGAGGTAGAAACCACACAGCGATTCAAACGAGGGAAGTTTAACATAAAGAATTATTAAATTGTGAAAAAAGAGTAACTATGGGATGTAAGAAAACTTTCTATGGTACCCTGGTGTAGAGGAAAGGTACTCAAGGAAGGACAAATTTCAAAGGGACTCCTTTCCAAGACCGGGGTTTAGACCTCATTGGAAAAGGTATAATTGCAACCCATTAGATGGCTGAGAAGTTCACTAGTTGCCTAAAGCTGAACTGGTCTGCAGCAACCAACTCTCCACAATCTTTGAGAGCAGAGATATTTAGATTTGATAAAAAGGGGGGTACTGCTCACCTTTTTCAGTCTTTCAAGCAGAGAGCCATAGGCCTCCTCACTTTTCATAATTAATATTACTCTATTCTTTCTTGAAATTCTCTTCTCCCTTGATTGAACACGGCATAATACTATTTTAATTGTCAATTCATTCATTCAGCTACTCCTCTCTTTGGCTGACTCCTGTTCTGACCTAACAGTAAAGAAGGGTGAAAGTAATCAAAATAAGCATAAGTAAAACAATTAACTCAAAATGGACCTCAAAACTAAATGCAAGAGCTTAAACTTTGAAACACTTGGAAGAAAACATAGGAGTAAATCTTCATAATCTTTGGGTAGGCAATTTTGCTTCTTAGATCTATTTAAACAATTAAGTAAAAAATAAATAGGAGTTCATCGAAATTAAAAACTTTGTGCTTCAAAGGACATTACTAAGAATGAATAGCTCACAGAATGACAAGTGTCTTCTCCATAATATAAAAATAACTCTTATGACTCAGTAATCAAAAGACAATCCAATTAAAAATGAACAATTTGAATCAATATGTATACTTCAAGGGGATGAGTTTTATGGTATGCGAATTACATTTCATTAATTTTTGTTAATAAAAATCATATGTGGGAGGAAATAGGGCAGAATATGATTTTTGTTAATAATTGAGTTACTTACATGGAACTGGTAAGGTTTTGCACCCACAGGAGGTCTGTGAGTGATTGATTCATGGATGATGATCAAAGTCTGGGAGTAGATGAGTTTTTCCCAGGAAGAGAGCTAAGGGTGAGGGAAGCAGCAGCCCTGGGCAAGCCCCCAGGAGAGCCAGCATCTCTGCTTTGGGTGTGGTCCTGCGTCTCACTGTGATCAAGGACCACAGAGAAGACCGGACCAAGGGCTTCTGGTCCAAGTTCAGTGGACTTTTCTCTGCACTGGGGCTTAGTTAAAGACCCTTAGTTGAAGCAGCCATCCTTGATAATAATTCTGTGTAGTTATTATGACATTTTGACTTCTAGGGTTGTTTCTAGCAGAGTCACATGCTGGTTTCAATTCTATCATTCTCTGCCCTAGAGTTACTAATTACTGATATACATGTTTTTAATGCTCATCATGTTTTAGGCGCTATTCCAAGCCCTATACAGAGTCTATTCTTATTTAATTCTCTCAACAATTCTGAGAAATATGTCTGGTTATTCTTATCTTATAAAAGAGGAAATTGGGACTACGAGAGGCTGAGTATTGTGCCCACAAGCACACAGTTCCCATGTGGTGGAAACAAGAATTCAACCCACATGGTCTAGGTGTGATGCCAGAACCCATGCTGGCCTGGGTCCTCTCTCCTAGTGCTCTCTTCTTGATCTCTTTATCACAGAGTAGGTGTGGCTGCCTTTATTACCTAACTCAGGTAGGTCTGCCTTTATTACCTAACTCAGCTCTGGAGAGACAACAACTTTTTACATTCCTCTTCCATTTTCCTTTTACTGGTCTTATTCCACTGCCCTCCCTTGACTGGCTGATGACATAAACATGGGGAAGAGGAATCTGGAGCCTACAGTAAAGTCAAAAGTGCCAGTTTTTTAAAATTAAAACAAGGATGTGACTATCTTTGAAACAAGTGGCATTTGACCTCCTCCCACCCCAACATGCATACACACACAAAATATCGCACAGAGAGAGAGATGCACACAAAACGTTTTTTCTTTACGATGTATTTTGTCATCAGATACTTTTGAATTTAAGTTTAGAAAATTGTTGAGTACCTCTTCTGTGCAAGGCAGAGAAAAATAAAAAATCTTCTCTTACTTCCAGGAATCTGTGGTTTATGGGAGAGGCAGACTTTACACTTTAGCTATAATCCAAGTCAGAGCCGGGATAGAATTATAAACATGAACTTGGACTATGGACACTGGACTGGAGGACAGCAGCAATGTTAGAGATGTGTCTGAAGGGAAGGGTGAGAGCAGATGATGTGGGCAGGGGTAAGAAGGTAGGAAAGTGGAAACCGCGGAATATATTCAAGATGAGGAAAGAGTGAAAATGAGGAATACGTAAAATAGAACAATTTTAACCAAGCTGCTAATATTACTAACATTATGAAGGTTGAGGTGTTGCAGAAACAAGACTGACGAGAAACCAAGCACCAGTCAGAGAGTTGGAGAACTCAGGTGTATTACGCTGGTGGTCCCAGAAGAGCTAGCGCTCTGAAGATCTGGGCCCTGAGCTCAGGGGTAACCTTGCTTTTATGGGGCTTAAGAAGCAAAAGCAATGAATCTGTTATCTAGAGAGAACAAGCAAAGGGGAGGGCGAGCCTTCAGTTGATCTGGAGGTCACCCGTCCCTTCGCCCTATGCGGCAAGCCTGTCTACAGATTACAACGTTAGCCATTTGAGTGGAAAATTCCTCTTCATTGCCCTCTTTTGATGCCCTTTCAGTTCTTATAGGGCATCAACCTCCTGATCTTCTTGGCCTAGGGGCTGGTATATGGGTGGTTCGGATGTCACAACCACCTGTAACTTTATGGACTCTAGGTGTGAGGAGACAAACTTGACAAGACAGTTCAGGATACAGGGACCAAATAAGAGAGCTATGAAGAGCATGAGAGAACCTGCAAGTGGGAGGAGCCAGGATTTATATTCTGGACCAGGACCCCCATGACCCATTCAATTGTTGGTGGGTTAGGACTTACCCCTTCTAGGATAGGATAATCTCAGTGTCTTTGCAGGCAGACTTGAAAACCCCCTAACTAATTTTTCTGCCCAACTCTTTTCCAAGAGCCCTGAACCCCCTTATTATTAGTATGGACTTTGAGGGACAGGAGGTCTCTTCTTCTGTATCTGCTTCCTGCTGAGAAGGGTCATAGTCCCTGCCTGCTGGGGTTTCATGGAGCTCTTTCCCTTTCTGTCTTAATCGGGGTGGGGTCTTGGGTTTCCTGCTGAGGTGCCACCTCAGTCCCTGGATAAGGAAAAGAAGATACAAACTAGTTATTTAAATCATATATGCATTAAAGAAATCAGGCTTGGTTCTTAAAGAAGAAAACCTTTGGCCTAAAGTCCCCTCCACTCTCGGACTCTAAGGACCCTGCCTTGCTTAGGGCCATTTCTGTATCATGGTCTGATGATCCTTATTAAGAGCCAGAGGATCTGAGTTAGCAGTTTCAGGGCCATTATCTGGATTTAGGGGAGAGGGCCTTTTCCCCAAAGAAAGTAGGGAAACAAACTTAATTAGGTTTACTAAAAAATTAAGATCTGCAAGAGATGTCCCATATCATTTCCAAATGGCAACGGACCTATGGTAGGTGGGAGCGCATTGGATGCAGCAACAAGAGATAACTCCTACAAAGATAAACAAAATGAAAATAAGAACTGCTTCTTTAGTGCAGCGAGACTCGGCAGCCTGGGAGTGAGGTGGAGTGATGAGGACCAAAAATTCCTGTACACAACTTCATTGATTTGTTGTACTGTTTTTCTTCAATAAGTTGTCAGAGAGGTTAAAACCTAGTCTTTTAACGTCTTCACATCCACGGTTATATCTGAGTAATGTCTATAGCAGCTCTGTTTTCAAGGATGGCTTCTCTGACCTGTCCTAATTCACCTCCCATGGCATGGATGGTCTGAGAAGGCTCTCGCCATGGAGCAGGCTATTCTGTTGGCACCAAGGCAGCCTGTGGGGTTTGGGTCTAGGCCCCAACTTTTAGAGCTTCCTTTGAATATTGGCACAGACCAAGTTTTGAAATGTATAGCCAGGAGTGTCTGGCTGTCAGATTTTGGGCCAATGTTAGTATATTCTCTAGAAGTCTCAGAAAACTCGTCAAGACAACATAAAACACAGAAATTATTTTGATAAAGTACGGCATCCTTGTTTTCTACTCAGAAAACTTTTCCATAACATCGGTAGCTGACCAATAGTCTAACATTATAACGCAGTTCTACTTTTGCATTAGCTTACTTTGGGCATTTAAACTTCCAATCTTGTTCAGCTTAATCACATAACATTTCCTCTCAGGATTTCTCTTCACAAACCTTCTACCACTTTCCTCATTTCTTCAGTTTGCCTCTTCCCACTCATTCAGAAATTAACAGCTCTAAGACAAACACCTTTCCTTCAATTCCCTTCAAAATAAATCTCCATGCTTTATACCTTCTGTGACCAAAAACATTTTTCTTTCCATCATAATTGGAATCCTCAACTGAACCATCATATTATATATACACAGACAAATATAGATCAGAGGTCATGCACATGCTCTTATTTCTCTTCCGTCAGTATTTGTAACTTCCCTGAGGTACATATCTAGTTTCCTCGGGGAGCGATGAGATAGATGGGGTCCCAAGAAAATGTGTTTCCCCCTCGGAGTCCAAAGACAAAGGGGAAGAAAATTCCTGATTACCGAGACCTTTGGGACGGTGATCCTATCATTGGGCCAGATAATAAGTCTGGGTCTTGGTGAAGGAGCGTAGAAGCGGAACTTTTACTGGTACAGCAGTCCTGCCTTGCCTGGGCTTGCCGTTATACTAAGCCACTCAACTAACTTGTTGGTCAATGTTTTCTGGGATGTTAGCCGATTCTTGATGCATTAAAAGTCTGGGGGGCTCTACACCCGAGTTGTAATATTGCTCCTAATTTAGTTAAAATATCCTGTCCTAACAAGGGAGCTGGTCAGATGGGAACTATTAAGAACTCCTGCTTAGAGACCTGATCTTCAAATTGGCAGGCAGTGGTGGAGTAAAATGGTTGCCCTTCTGCTCCTGTGATAATTGTAGTTCGTGAGGAGGGTTTTCGTGAGGAGGGTTTTCCTGCAAATGCAGGGAGAACAGAATAGGTTACCCCCGTGTCTAGAAGAAATTGAATTTGTTTACCCATTACATCCAGAGTTAACTGGGGTTCCTTGAGAGTGGTGACCGTATTCCCAGACAGGGGTGGTGAGGATGGCCCCGGGCCTCTTCTGTCACACAGTTCCCAGTCCTGGGCTACTAGGGTGTTGGCTGGCTGCACTCCTCTCTGGGATCATGGATAGTCAACTCTCCAATGCCAGTAATTAGTACCTGTTTCTTTGCATGTGTGGCAGGGGCTCAGGAGCTTTTTGGTACAGTCCTTTGTCCAATGTCCTACTTTTCTTGCATTTGAAGCAAGACCTGAATGTCTGCGCTTTCTACAGTCACTTAAGGGATGCTTGTCAGGTACCAAGGGTCTGGCCAATTGCGACAGCCATATTCTTCATTGTCATTTTTCTTTATTCTGTTCTCTTCTTCCCTCTTCAAGATCTCGAGTGTTGTCGACCATGAAGGCCGTATGTAGAGTCTGTGGCCCCATTTTCAGCTTTTGAAGCTTGCGTCTGATATTGGAGGCTGACTGGCTAATAAAATACTGGCCTGACAAAGCTAACGCTGCGGGGGAAGTGGGGTCTACATTAGTATATCCCCTAAAGGATTCTTCCGGCTGGCTAAAAAGCTGGCTAGCTTCTCATCTTGTTTTTGAGTAATGGTTCTAAGCTTCTCATAGTCCACAGCTTTTGTATTCCTTTTTTTTTCTTTCTCTCCCACATGAGGGTCTGAAGAAACTTGGCGCATCTAGCCATTCCCTCTTGGGTATTATAATTCCAATCAGGATCAGCTAACGGTAAAGGCCTCATCTGCCTCCTGATGGGCCGCTGTTAGAATGCAGTTTTTTTTTTTCAATGATTGTTGCACTATGGAGCCACAGATGAGCCTAATTGGACTCTATACCTGTTAAGAGACCTTAAGGGTGCCCAGACGTGGAGCCACAAATTCATACTTGACCAAGTCAAACCGGCCAGGTGCCTATTTACGCACTCATTAACGCATTGCCTCCTTCCTTTTGGAAGGCCCTGACCTATGTCTTCCCCCCTGGAAAGACCCTGACTTGTGTCTTCTAACTGAAGACTAGGAGGTTATCAAGTTCCTCTTCTGTCCGGAGATGGGACTTGACTAGGCGCCTGAGCCCTGGGGCTTCACCTTATCCTGTGCCCATTCCTGATGAGTTGGTCCATCCTTCCTATGAGTCTGGTTAGGGGCTCGGCTATCCTGGGCTGAAAGAGAACCCAGAATGCCATCAGAAAACCTCGTTCGTCTCGGAGCGCCTCACTCCGGCCTGGCTAAGCCACAAGTCCAGCGGCTCAAAGGGCCAGCATGATTGTAATCTCACTGAGGCCTCCAGAAATGTTGCAGAAACAAGACCGGTAAGAAACTAAGCACCACCCAGAGAGTTGGAGAACTCAGGTTTATGACAGTGGTGGTCCCAGAAGAGCTAGCGCTCTGAAGATCTGGGCCCTGAGCTCGGGGGTAACCTTACTTTAATAGGGCTTAACAAGCAAAGGCAATACATCTGTTCTTAACAAGCAAAAGCAATGCACCTGTTATCTAGACAGAACAAGCAGAGGGGAGGGTGAGCCTTCAGGGATCTTGAGGTCACTCGTCCCTTCACCCTATGTGGCAAGTATGCCTACAGATTACAACGTTAGCCATTTGAGTGGAAAATCCTCTTTGGAGGCATGGAGAAAAACTCCATTCTTGTTTTAACTAGCCTGGGAACTTGAACTTAAATTTTGAGTTTCCGGTCCTAAGTCAATGCCTGGATGTATACCCGGACCTCCAGGTAAACCTCTAATTAATTATCTCTGAAGGACTCATGAATTCAGGCCACTGATTGCCTCCTCAAGGGCTCACATATACATTCACCTGACATCCATTATCCAGACCACTAGGCGGTGGCCAGACTTCCGGCATTCGCCTTCCAGACCACCTGGCACTCATCATCCTGACTGCCTGACATCTGACTGATAACCATCCTGAACCAATCCTTGGGTTAAGGAGGAAGGACTGATAATTCTCAAGAATGTACTTTTTACTATAAGAACTTTTAACTCGTTGATGTAAGAATGTTTAAACCTACAGAGAATTTTTATAACAATTTATTTGAGCCACACAGAGGATGCACCTGGAAGCAAGATCTCAACAGAGTGAGATAAATGTTTCAGAGGATAAGAGTTTGCAGTTTCTTTTTATGCATTTGAGATTAATGAGGGAACATAAGGAAGATTATATGTAGGTGGGAGAAAACAACTCGGGGATTGGATTGTAGGATAGTTAACAAGATTATGTGCTCTCTGAAAGGGGGCATTTCAAAGGTGTGTTAACCTACATGCACAGAAACAATGGACAAGGAGTACTGAAGACGAAGATAAAGTCTTTTAGTAAAGTTCTGGATGTGACTGCCCACCATGACCTGCCCAGTGACAAACTTATGATAACATCACCCTGTGAGGTTGCTTTCCACAGAACACCTTTTCTTGTTCACAAACTTTTCTTTCTTCTTTGGCACATTCTGGGTTTTTGCTTAGCTGTGTTCCCAGTTTGCAACCTCCAAGTCCCTTGAATTAATCTCTTATCATTTTTTTCTAGCAAAGCCTCCAGACTCTTTTTGAGTTAATTCGCCAAAAAATACAAATAGTTTTTACTCAAAGATGATTATGAATATGTACTTTGTAGCAGCATTTGAAGAATGTTCAATGTTTGAACCCAACGGTTTAGTATTCTTATGGCTACATTGTTTTTAATGGATGTATGTATAAAGGCTTTCATGCTACTAAATTTAATGCATGTATTGGTATTAAGAATTTAAGTACCCATACAGAGATTTATAAGGGACATTTTCACTTTAAAGTGTCATCTCTTTATTTTATTATAGCCATTTACTCTTTTGCCAGCATTTTAGCATTTTAAGATTCTTGCTGTACTTATTTCCTTTCTTTTCAGTTTTACATTCCTATTCTTTTAATGAAGGGGTCCACAACCCCCGGGCTGCAGAGCGGTACTGGTCTGTGGCCTGTTAGGAACTGGGTGGCACAGCAGGAGGTGATTGGCAGGAGAGCGAGAGAAGCTTCATATGTATCTGCAGCCGCTCCCCAGCACTAGCATGCCCCTCCTCAGCTCCACCTCAGATCATCAGGTCTTAGATTCTCATAGGAACACCCATCCTTGGAGCCAAAAAGGTTGGGGACTGCTGTTTTAATGCATTCCAGAATAACCTCTCAGGTAAATTTCATGCACTCAAATCTCTGTCTCAAGGATTGCTACTTGGCAGGCTAGAAGCGAGTTCTTATTCATTCACGTATTTTGTTCATTTAATAGGTGTTGACGTAATCTTTTCATCATCAGCTGGGCCACAGGAAAAGAGTTTTATCCCTTAAGATTTTAACCCTTTTCCCACCCTTTCTGTCTTTTATTTAAGATAATAAGTACCTACTTTCTCTCTCTCTCTCTTTTTTTTTCGCCATTATTGCACAAACTTAGAATTTCTGAATTAAAAATATCATGGAGCCCATTCTAGTCTCAAACCCTTCTTTAACCATATGTGGAGATTGAGGCCTGAGTATTGAGTTCTGTCGCTAAGCCACATGGCTAATTCTTGGCAGAGTGCACAGGGATTTGGTCCCCTGACAGAGTAGTTGGTCTGGGGTCTTTTGCACCATAGTAGAAGCAAAAGGTTCCTAGGCATGGTCTCCTAAATGACAGGTTCAGGATCTTGCACAGGAAAACTTTGTCGTTTGATTTCATTAAATAGAAATTAGCTCAGGATAGTAGAAAGAGCTTAGGGGTTGCATTAGACTTGCACTCAGAATCTGACATGGCTGCCGATAAGAAAGTTTTGGAGAAGTATTCTCAGTCTTTCTGAATCAGTTTCCTTATCTGTAAAATATGACTATAATACCTATGTTATAGTGTCAAGTAATTAAATGCAGTGTTTAATGTAAACTTGGAAACATGATTAATGACCAGGCGCTGTTTCTTTAAAAATAAATTTTTGTTATTGTTTAAAATTATCTGTTTTATCTGATAAACTGAGATTTTAATTTAGTTCCTCTTTATAAATTGAAGCAATCACATGTTGGGTTTATTTGCTTTCCTTCCTTTTTAGGAAGGTTGCAATTTAATTGTGCTGTTGTCAGTTTTACAGAGGAGTCCACCCATTTGTTTCTGGGAAGTGTTTCTCTTTGTTTTTGAGAGCTCAGCAATTTGGTTGTTATAGACCTCATATTGCACTTATTATAGTTCAACTGGGTGCTGTAGGTCGTTTTCGGACATTTTCCATTGTTCACCATTGTCTATGAGTGAATATCTGTGTATCTTCAAGCAATAAATATCTATAGCTTGTCTAAGGGTGAAAACATGAAATTCAGGTTGGTAACCTCACCCGTGCCCTTTGCAGAGACTAAAAGAAATAATGAGTGAAGGGCTCAGATATTATTAATGGGCCAGTTGAACTTTTGATAGTTAATAGTAAACTAAGTCATGGAGTTAACAAATATGTTTTCTATCACTTATTATTTAGTGCTTTGTTCAGAGCTATAATGCTGGACTGGAAGGTTCTTTATTCTGAATCAGTGTTATCAAGAAACTATTGAAGTTGTCATGATCCTTTGTTCATTTACAATGCTTCATCCTCGACCTTTTAATTTTCCATGCATGCTTCATGTGTGACCTAAACATCACTGTGTGACATATTCCTTTATTCTCCAACTAGTGTGACCCAAAAGTTGATTAATTTGGTGTCAAGATATTCAAGGAAACTTAAATATTGAGAGAATAATTATTGTTTGGACTGTATTTTTGTCTTTTCACAGTTATAGACTTGCATGCTTTGTTCAAATTAGGCTCTGAATTGTTTAAAAACAAATTTAGGTCTTTTTTTTTCAAGAAAAATTTCTTCCTTCCTACTGGGAATTCACACCAATGTAGGAAGACCTGACAGCAGTGAGAGCTGGTATAGAACATACCTCAGTATGCCAACATGATCCCTGAAAAAACTGCCACATGCAGTGTTCCATTTCTCTAGTTTTTCTTGATTACTCGAAGAGAAATGAGTTCCATGTATAGACAGACGATAAGCCAATAAGTGGTAGTGCCCTGCACAAAGCTTTCATGGAAATACCCGTCACTTCCTGATGTTTGGAATTAGCCCATGCATGCCTTCCTGTAGGCTAGAGCAAGTTCCATGAAAATTTTACTACAGGCCATTTCAACATTCTAACAGGTCTGCAGGTTCTGGAGTCATGTGCTTCATGGCCAACTGTGATACCACAGCTCTTTTGCTGTGAGTGGGCCCTCCAGGTACATGTAGTGGGAGCTTACGCCAATCGTTTTAACACTCTATGATCTTTCAGATAATAGTGCTGACTCAAGTCCTGCAGGCAGAGGAAAGACAGAATCATACCAGGATCAGTTGTCTATTTCTGTCAGAACAAATAGCTGTCCTTAACAGATGGAAGTATGTCAACATAATAATCTTGTTACCAAGTTCCTTTTGTTTGTCTCAAGGGATGGTGGTCATATCTGGGACTTAGCATTGTTGCCGCTAGGAGCTGAGGGTAGAGATCAACATCTATATTTTATGTTATCTCACATCATGCTAGCATCTTCTTGTTCATTCAGTAGAATTAACATGATGCCACTGAAATGTTGAATCAATGTGATATTCTGTGGTTGTCCAGATGCTCATGATAACTTTACACTCTATGATGAGAGGAGCAGGTGCTTTTGCATAACCAAGGGCTAAAACTGCATATGTATGATCTTGACCCTCTCCTGTGTATACATACTGTTTTTGACCTTTTTCCTGATGGAATGGGAAAGAAAGCCTTAGCTAAGTCAGTGACCCGAACCTGAAGACACGTTAATCTGTTCGGCAAATATACTACATCTGGTACAGTGGATGCGATGAAGCTAAAACATTGAATTTTCAGTAGTCCACTATAATTCTTCAGAATTCAAATTTTAGTTAGTAGACAGACTGGTGATAAGTGGAGGGATGATGGGAATGACCAATCCTGTAGCTTTAGTTCTTTAGAGCGGCACCAAGATTTCACTTTCCCCCTACCCTTGGTGTATGATATATTTTTAAAATATATTTTCTTTGCTTTAACAGGGAGGGGTCTGGGTGACACCGATGGTTTCTGCATGGCCTTCTTGAATACGATAGCTCTTATTGCACAGGCTGATGATCCAGTATAGGGGTGGTGCCAATGACCAATTTTGTCTATTCCAGTTATAGTTTTGAGGGTGAAGAAAATGACCACCATGTGATCCAACAGGTGACCATGATGGTTCTTTGTCCAGCTACTTGATTCATAATTGGGCTGGGAATAGAAAACTGGGTAGAAAATAATTATCTTTTAGAACTTTTAAGGAATATCTTTTTTGTACGATGGATTCTAATATTGCATTTAAGAAGTCAGAAGCTATTTTTATTACTAATTGTGTATTTGCCTTTATTCATCTATAAGGAAAATCATATATTTTTTTTCTTAGAAATTTTTTTGGTATGGTTTCTTCAGTAATGGTCTCTTCTTTATTTTATTTATTTCTTTTCTATTTATGGATATCCTACTGGCCAGATGTTAGACCTCTTTGTGAATCCTGTAATTTTCTTATAATTTTCTCTTGGTTTTCTATACCATCATCTCTATCTCACACCTCCATCACATGCTTTCAGGATAGTTCCTTGACTTAGTATTTTAACAATTTTATTAATTAAACAAAAATGTTACCTTCATTTGAAAAAAGCATTCTGGTCTTTATGGATATAATGCCTACCCATATATCTCTGAGGATATTAATAATCGTTTCTTTGTGAGTTCTATTCCGCTCTCTGTAAACTTCTGTTAATGGGAATTCTAGGTTATGTATTTGTTTTTAAGGATGAGACTCACATAAACTGATTTAAGTTCTATCCAATGGGGAGATTTGACAGTAAGCTGTTTTTTTTTTCTTATTTGAAGTGGTATCAGACAATGCTACTTGTCTCCCAGTATCCCTTGTCTCCTACCTGCTTTAAGTAATAGAATTGCTCTCACTCCTTTAAATGTCAGCAGGACACATGGTTCATCAGCTAGAGCCTGCCTTAGAACAGTCTCCAAGTGGGCGCAACTTCCTGAACACATTCTTAAAAAGGAAGCTGCTTACCCTCTACTTCCTCTTTTGACTGTGAGGACTGAAATGCTGACAGTGAGCCAGATTCTACCATGCTGATATGGACAATATCCAAGGGGATGTTGGAACAACACAAAGGAAGGGATCTGCTCCCTGGATGACCTCATTGGACAGAGATGCTGACCAACTTGAATACACTTCTGCCTCTGAACAGATGCAAACTGTTGCTTTTTCTTTCAGCAGCTAAGCTTATACCCTAACAAATTTAGAGGAATCTCTAAATATCAGTGTTTATTGGTGTCTTCTCTGTTGTTGACCACTTTCTCCTGAGAATGATCCTCCAGGTTCCTGCTTGCATCTTTATTAACTTGATTTTTCACTATGTGAAATGAAGAGATTACTGTTTTCTGCTTCACCCTGAGGCTCTCAGCCCATTTCCACTGCGACAGTGCTTTTGCACTGTCAGCATGAATAGAATTTACTTTCATAAGTGATTGTTCCATCCCTAGAAAGTAGAGGGGTTGCATTCATCTCCTTGTTTTAAATAGAATGTTTTTCCTTCTTTTATGATCAGTTAGTCGTCGTATTTTCCATCAGAGGATTGCTCACATTCTGCACTGAATAATTATATCATAAATGTAGAGTGTATGAAGTTACATGAGATGAAATTTGGTACTAATACAGCCCAAGAAAAGATTATTTAAAAATTTCTGCTGCTAAATAGGGAACAAACTATAAGTTTGTGATTCATTCTCTCTTCAAGTTTATTGAAAGAGCTTGGAGACAATGGTGAATTGGTAAATCAGAGACGTTCAGATGCAAAGTTACCCATGAATGGAGACTATGGATTGGGCTACCATTTGTTTGTAATGAAGGAAGCACTAGGTCAGCAAAAGAACATGATTTTCTAAAAATTTCTCTGATCCACAAATAATCCTGCAAATAGCTCTTAATCTTCTCTTGCCACTACTTTCTGAATATTTTTAGGTTTCAAGATAAGATGAATTATTTCTTATTATGAGTATTTACACATAATAATGACGCATATTTATAAAAATAATATTTTTATTGATAATGAGTTTTTAAGTAGTTTTCTTTCTTTTATGTTTAGCTCAGCACCCAGTAAAACCTTAATGATTCAAAAAATTTTAGACTATATCATTTTAGTAGATATGCATAATTTAAACTTGCTGAAATGAAAATGAAAAATCAAAACCATGTAAGTCATTAAAGCAATTTCCCTATTTTAAAAATGAAAAGGATATTTGTTATTGCAGGGGTTATTTTACGAGGAACAATGAATGACATAATAGATAACGCATTCTGCCTCTGGTCATGAGTTTCTCAAGGAGCCACAAATATCATGTCTTTATAAACCTGAGATGATATAGCAAAGCACGAGTCAGCTTTGACACTCTTTGCTAGGAGTCAAGTTATTCAGTTCTAGGCATGTATGAGCTAGACATCTAAGTTTATAACAAGGATAAAGGCCTGGAAAATCTAGAGAAAAGAAAGTATAATATCTCTCTTAAGTGAGTAGTTCTCAAATTGGCTAGTTTTACATTTATGCCTATGACCATTTTTTAGTTAATTTTTGTATAAGGTAAAAGGTGAGCATTAAGATTCCTCCTTTTTTTTTTTTCCTTATGGATGTCCATTTATTCTGGTGCCATTTGTTGAAAAGACTACTCTTTTTCCTCTGAATTAGGCTGGCACCAAGTCTACATGAATTAACCACATACGTGGTAGTGGATTTCTGAACTCTATTTTTTACATCGATAACTAAATCCATTTCAAAGTAATTACCACCATGTGTTACTCACTCTGTACAGTTAAGTCTTGAAATAAAAAGTATGAGTCTTTCATCTTTTCATTCCGTAACAAAATTGTTTTGGCTATTTTAGGTCCTTGGCTTATCCATGTACTACATTTTAGAAATAGTCCATACATTTCTAAAAAAAATCTGCAAAGGTCTGCATCGGAAAGCTTTGAATGTCTAGATCAGTTTGAGGCAAATTGATATCTTAGTAATGTTGAGCCCTCCAATCCATGAACATGGATTATCACTCCATTTAATTTGGTTTTCTGTTTTTTTTTTTTTATGGCTATTTTGGATTTTTCAGCTAACATGTACCACACAGAACTTGTGTCATTAAAAAAACTTATTATTTAAAAATAATTATAGATTTACAGAAAGTGGCAAACATACAGAGAGGTGCAGAAAAGTGCCAGGTATCTTTAACCAGTTTCTCCCAATGGCAATATTTAGAGAACGAGAATAATATCAGTAAGATCAGGAAACTGATATTGGCTCAATGTATGTATTTAGACTTTGGCTATTTTATCACAGTGTAAACTCATGTAACTACCACAGCAATCAAGATACAAAAGTATTCTTTCACCACAGAGATCCCCCTTGAGCTACCACTTTATAGTCGTGCTCACCCCTCTCCGCTGGCCCACCATCCCTAACACTGGCAACTCTTAATTTGTTCTCCAACTCAATCGTTTTGTCATTTTGACAACGCATTACAAAAGACTCTTAACAGTGTGTAATCTTACGAAAATAGCTTTTGCCACCCAACACATTGACCTTCAGATGGTAGTACTTTTAAAATTTCAATTTCTAATTTTTCGTTGCTAGTATACAGAAATACAATTGATTTTTATGTATTGGCCATGCACATTGTGACCTTATTGAACTCTCTCATTAGCACTAGTAGGTTTCCATGAATGCTTTGGAATTTACCAAATGAACAATTGTGTCAAATGCAAATAAACACAGTTTTGTTTCTACCTTTCCAATCTATGTGCCTTTGATCTATTTTCTTTTGCCTTATTGCACTAGCTGAAACTTCCGGTATGTTGATGAGCAGAAATGATGACAGTAGTATACTTGCTTCGATTCCTCATCTTAAGAAAAGAACATTCAGTACTGCTATTTGTAATTTTTTTAACATGGATTTTCTTAATTTGATAGTTCTCATTCAAATGTCAAAGTAAATTGATAGTCCTACAAACTGCTATCCACTTGAGAATCACAGAAATGCCACCATTAGGTGGGTCCATAAACACAGCAGGTCACTGTGAAATAAACTTGAACTAAGAATCCTTTTGTTTCCTGGACCCTAAGCTCCTATTTTAACTGGAGTCATGGTGACACTTTCTCTTCCCAGGTATCACAGCAGATCAGGTACAACAAGTCTCTAAATGTTCTAGTGTACAATTACTTAGGTCAATTATTTAAGATTCCTTTGAGGAAGGACTGAAAAATTATTACAGTCCAATCTTGCTGGTCTGCCTCATAGCAATCTGTCCTTGCTTTCAGTCTGAGAACTCACGACAAAATTGCCTAAACAATTATAAGATGATTGGGCAAGAGATCAGGACTTCCTATGGAAGTGGCTACTTCATTTTCTGGATCCTTCATTCTTAAACTCTTTTGACTATGTATCAATCAATACTCATGTTGGCTGGCCTTTGCTCTAATAAACACCATCTGTTTTAAGCTTCTTCATCGATTCCTACGGGTCAGGATGTATCTCAGTCTTGCTGCCCCACATGTCTTACTCTTGAGGAAGCACTCCTTCTCGGGGTTAGCATTGGCACAACTCTGAGAATAAATGCTTTCTTTAATTTTGCATCCTGGGCCATCTTTTGCATCCCCCTAGTCCTGGCCCTCCCATAATCCTGAAGATTAAGTGCTGCCACTTAGGCCTAGTGTCTGGGGATTCTCTAAACCCACTACTACTTGGTAGCCACATTTGATGATGGCATCTCTCCTAGCATAAGATGCCACCTACAGAGGGCCAGCCCCACTTGGTTTCTCTGTACTACTGGTCCCTGTCACTGGAGCATTCCTTATCGCCTTGGTAAATGGTACATCCTCAGGGTTCTCAAGAAGAAAATAGCTGGTGCATATTGTGGTTTTATAGAATAGATTATTCTAACGTGTCTGCTTCTCTGAGAGGTGGATGACGTCCTATTTAGTCTGCCAAGGCCGTTCTGGCAGCTCGACACCATTTAATAGTAACCACCATTTTTCTAAATTCCAAAAAGCATCCCAGAAGCATATAAGAATTGACTCCCAGGGCACTGGTCAGGGTGCCAAATCCTGTGTTATGGGAGAGTGTCCTTAGCATGACACACTCTCTCGTATTTGGCTTTAGGACTCCTCCTAGGAATACTTTCCCAACCCTTAACACATGCTAGGTATGTCCTACAATCCTACATGTAATTTCTTTCCTCTCATAGCAGGTTCAGCAAAATCTTAGTTTATGCTGAGGTTTGACTCCAGCAATATGTCTGATGCCTGGAAGGGAGTTGTGGGGAGATATTGAAGAGGGTGATTATGACCTTATATGTACCTGCCGCATTTGATCCTTTGTTATAATGTTAAAACAGGGTCAAAACCTATGAATAGAGGAAGTAGAATAATGATACAGGCTCTTTGTGTGTAAGGAAATCTGGAATCAAGGACCTGTAGCATATCTACCCAGATATCCTAATAAGAAGCCTAAAGGAACCACTCCTTCCTAAGAGCCCTGCCTTTTAGTAGGAAACTTGCCAGGGCTAAGAATTCAGTCTTTTTGAAGTTCTACTCTTCTTTTGCAACTATATTTTGAGCCTGACCCTTAGCATGATTAGCTTTCTCCCAGCTACCTGAGATAAGAGTTTCTTTAAGTACTGACAAGGAGGCCTCCTGGCTTTCACTCTTGGGTTTAATAGTGATTGAGTACTTTGATTTTTCATTTTCAGCTACTGGATGTTGAGCCTTCATCAAAGGTACTCAGCCGCTAAAATGAACAATGCTTATTATGGCTATTTGCACTGTACCTCTCAATTGTCAGAGATATTGCACAAGCCCATGATCTGCCTCCATCTCTGTCTCATGCTAATTTGCCAGGTGAAAATGTTCATAGTTGCAATGCTACAGCAAGCCAGGACTATCAAACCTCCCACTATCACCAGTTTTGAAGTCTCGATTGCCAGCAGGCTGGTGGGTAATCCAATTCTAAAGTCCCACTCTTCCAGTTTGCTTCTGAGCTCCACTTGTGGTATAAAATGGCTTCAATCAGTTTTTCCACTTTCAGATGGATGAGAATTTTGATGGTGTGATCTTCAGGGGGAAAAAAGCCTGTAAGGGAATGAAGCAGCAAACAGGGAAGGAAAGGAGCTGCACAAGGATGTGTTCTGGTTAAATGTAGACTTCACTTGATCCATGATGAGCTATAGAGTATAAATTGCACCACAGAGTTTTCTAGACTTGAGGCAAGGAATCAGGGCTTGTGGCTCAGTATCAGTTGGGCATCGGTTGCTCTGGGGGTGGAGGTATAAGTTCCTAGGTACGTTGGCATGAGGTAGGTCCTGCCATCCCAGCACCTTCTGTGGAGAAGTTCACAGCTCTATGCCTTTAACTGTGGTATCGGCAGCATCTGGAGGGAGAATGTACCTTTTAGTCAAGGCCAACACTAAGATTACTCCCACTAGGCTGGTTCACAGTCCTGGCAGGACACCATTATTATCCAACGTGTGGAAATTACTTGTTGCAAAAAGAAGGATGTGTTTTACAAATTGGTCATGGGCACAGATTTGGGCTTAGCTGAGAATTACCTGAGAGGTTTGAGGACAGTTTACTTAATCTATCTGAACCTGATTACTCATTGAGGCAAGGAAGAAGTGCAGAGCCATGCCACAGGGTTTTTTGAGGATTAATTATGATAATTGATGCCACGTTCTGGTACACCACATGTTTAAAGATTAAAAGCCAGTTTCTGGTTAAACTTTCAAATCACTTCTCTTTTTTTTGTGGTTCCTCTTTTAAAGGAAGCAACCACTCAGTGGATTTATTATTTTTTTCCGTGTAGGAAGGTGAAATTTAGTTGTGTTTTCCATAATGTTCCATAAAAGTTCACTCTGTATTATTTATGAATTCTTCTTGTTTATCTTTGAGAGATGAGCATTTTGGTTATTCTTGGTATGTAGCAGTCATTCCAGCTCAGCTGAGTGGTGAAGATCACTGTAGGACATTTCCAGAGCTTACTGTTTTGTTTAAAGAACTATCTAAAGACAGCTATCCGCCATTGCTGGGCAAGATGTAGAATCCAGCGTAGTTTCACCTGTTCCACTTGGGGAGACTTAATTTAGGGAATCATCCTGATGATTGGCTAGGCAGTGCCAGAGAGTTAAGAGAAACTTAGCCTTGGGGATAACAATTCATGAACAATAACAGATGTGCCTTCCATCCGCTTGTCTCTTAGTGCTTTTAGACAAAACGCTGGGCTTCTCTCAGCTCCTCGATCATTCTTATATTCAAAAAGTCATACTAAATATGCCTTTCTTCTTAATTTCTCATCCCCAACCATTTAACTTTCCGTGCATGCTTGTTCTGTGCTGTAAACACAGACCAGAATAGCTTCCACACAAGAATAGTTTCATAGAGTGAATAATTTGGTGTTTTCTGTATATCAGCAAACCCAGTAGGATAATGAAGTTCCTCCTAAGGTATTGTAGGTGTAGATATTGTTTGGACTGGATTCTCATCTATTTTCACACTTAGAAAATCCTATCACTCTCTTCTGGCTAGACCCTGGACTATCAGCATAGAAAATTCTTTTTTCAGATTTAAAAGATTTCTTCTGGGCAATTCATACCTTTGATTAAAAAACCACTTTTGCTGACAGACACTTTTCCTCAGACATGTTATTGTTTCTTATGCTTTGTGATTCCTGGAGAGCTCACCACATACAATATGTAACATGAGCTTCAATCCTGGCACCTTTTGCCTCTGTTTACTCAGAGAGGAGTCATTTGTATATTCATAGAGAAACTCATTATATGTGCCTGCGAACAGCAATGAAGCTTGAGGTTACAAGTAAGTATATACAGAACCTCAGAGGGAACTTGCTTCATGCCCAGACTCTTCTTCCCAAGTAGGGGGACTATTCAGTGTGCCCTGACAGATCTGTGCTCAGCACCTGCTGTTCTAGTCACTCCCTCTGCCCCTCCCCTTTATTGACACAGGCCTGGGACTTTGCCAAAGCTCAGTTCCTTGACGAGGCACCATTGCAACTGTTACTTAGATAACCCTTATTTGAGAGTCAGGGTGTCTGAGAATGCTGAGCCCAGTGGGTCGCTCTGAGGCTCTGCACCATGCCCCCGAAGTTGCAGAACATGCTCCCTGCACTGTACCTCTTCGGTGTCTCGACCCTGCTGCTGTGCCCTTCTCTTCTCTGTCATGGTGAGTACAGTAGTTATGGGGGAAAGGGGGCATTTTCCCCTAAGATAAGGAGAAAAATACCCAACCAAGAATTAATCGAACATAGTCAAGTATGGTCATTCATAACCTTTTTGAAAGAGTGCAATGAACCACCTTATTAATGAAAAAGGAGAATTAAAAAATATAAAATAAATTATTTGAGATAGAAGCTGTTATTATATCTAGAAGAATTGTGTTGATGTGTAAAAATCCTTGTGAGGCTCCTTAGTAAGGAATAATCTTTAATTTTCAAATCAGTTTCTTATATTTAAATGCTCCAAAATGCTTAAAACACATTTACTTTCCAAACAGCTTAATTATGCCATTTATAATATTAGTGATTGATAGGAAAAAAATTCCCATCCATCAAGCAAAATAATTGTTTATTATCACATAGACTGAGTAAATTTTCTAGAGTAAAATGTAGAGCACTTGAAAAACTGTAAAACATTATGCAAGTTTAAAGCGTTATTCTTGCAATGGATGATATATATATATATATATATATTTATTTTTACAAAAAAAGGAGAAAAGAAAGGGTCTGAGAGAACTTAGCAGAATTGGTTGAAGAACTTTTGCTATATAAATTAATTTATTGTATTATTTAAGTAGAAATGTCCCTTCAGCAAAATGGTATTTTCTTTTGTGTCAGCTAACGTTGTGTTTTATCTGAGAGACTTAATTTTCATAAAATTCAAGATACTTATAAACATATTCCTTGACACAGGTTTCATGGCATAAAAATGGAGTATTTGTGAGAGCTGAGAGGAAAAGCTTAAGTTTAAAATAATAGTTGAATGCACTTATGTGAGCAAGCAGATTGATTTAGAAGTGTGAAAGCCATGCTTTCTTCCTCACTGAGAGTAGTGAGGGCGAAGCGTGGATTGATTAGGAAGAATTTATATTTGGAGGTTGATTTTTCACATCGGATACATCAGAATTATCGAGGAACAATATTAACTTAGGGTAGAGAGTCAGTACAGAATAAAGAACTTGATGCTCAGGGCATTTTCAGTATTCCCACTTTGTCTCTGAGATCTCCTCTCATAGAGTCTAGGGTAGTAGAAGGCCATATCAAAGTTGTCAACATCTTTCTATATGTCTTCATGTTTCTGTTCCCCAGTCCCTTTTCCTTCTGTTCCCTCCAATCTTCTCATTACCCATGGCCTCAACCCTCTGAAATGGCTTTTAATGTCTGTCGACTCTGATGCGAATCTCCCTTTCTGACTCTGCCTCCTCTTTCTCTCATGGTAACAATCATGTGACGCCAGAGACTTTGCTCATTGCCTGAATATTAACCTGCCTCCTATCTTTATCAACTCCTCCACTTCTACCTGTCCTTCAGGATGAATCTCCAACTGAGCCCAGGATGCTTTCCTAGACACTTCGGTGCTCAGTTCTATTGACACCTTCTCCTGTAGAACTCACTTCCTGTCCTAATCCGCTGGGACTCGTGTGACTGGTGTTGTAGTGTAACTACTTATATTGTAATATCTTATCTTCATAAGTACATTGAAAGTATGGCCCTTAATATGCCCTGAAAAGCCTCGTACAGAACTCCATATCTATGTTTCTTCATAAAAATCGAGAGCTATGTTTTATATTTCTATAAAGGTACTTAATCTGAGGTTTAGGAGAGGCTACATGGAAACTGTTGTTCATACACAGGTGACTTTCCTTGGAATTTCCGTCAGTGTGCTTTCTGGTCCTCCCGAAGTTGAGGCTTTGAGAGGAGCAGAGGTAAGGGAAACTGTGTTCGCCTTGAGCTGATTCTTGGCTTCGCTGGTGTTTGAAGCTCGTTCTGCCTGTTGTGAGTTTGTGTGCTAGTTTCTGTGGGTTCTACATCATCACTGAGGATCTGCTAACTGCAGTTCCTGGGATGTGCTCAAAGCCATCTCCAAGACTTGTTGACCACTTATGCTTTTCTATCTCCTAGATTTCCAGTGACTCCTAGAGCTTTTTTAACTGAGGCCTTCCTCCCACTTCAGGTGGGCCTTTTGGACAGACCTGGAGACAACATCACCATTGATGTGTTTCTCATGCAGCCCACTTCTAATCCACTGGAAGTATTTACTCATTCTTTGTTCCGTATAACATCAGGGATACAGAGCAATTACAAAGCAGCAGAAATCTGTTGTCTCTCAACATTAGAGCCAGTAGACAGTCCATCTAGTTCTCCTCCCAAAAGAAAAGGAGACATATGGGGCTTTCTCAGTGGGCTACTCAGAGCCCCTCTCTCAGGATGAAGGAGACACTCACTCATACGGCTGCCTCATTTGGGTCTAGGGAACGACGTTCATAGAGCATGAAAAGCTTCTGAAAAAAATACTTCCCCAAATATTATTCTCTAAAACCATTTAGTCTCAGACTTTTAATGTCTTTGGCTTGGGTGAGGGAGATAAGAGATTTTTAACTGGTTCTGATATACGTACTGCATCAATTATGGGGTGTTAATTGATATTGCAAGTAAGGAGAAGAATACTCTTCTTCAGTACAAACTGGCATTTCGTGGACTTTAGACATTTATTGACTCCATGTAAATAAGTGTCCAATGATTGCTACAGAGAGCAGAAAGTGGCAGATTTCCAAAAGTTCGCAGTTGACTTTGAGGAGATGCAAATCGGAGTTGAACCCTCAAGTTTGATTCCAATTACTGGCACTTATTTGGAATTTCCAACACCTCTAATGTTGTTTCTGTTTCTCCTGAGTGAACATGATAATAAACTGCCTCACGGGGTGTGAAGATTAAAATGACAGAACAGGTACATAATAATTAAACACAGTGGTGAAGAACTCAAGGAAATCATTCCTATGATTTGAAGGACATGAAATATATCCCCAGCAAGACATACTTGAATGAGTTGTTCTATAAAATGGGAAAGTTCTTCAATGTGTATGTAATTAGATTCAAATCTAGCTCATTCTCTTCCACTGTTCTCTTTTGACATTCAAGATTGCGAAAACTTTCCTAGGATTGCCATGGATCCCATCAAGATAAGAGTTCATTTTTCTCCTTTACGACTGTGTGCGCTATGAATGTGATGAAGGATATTATTCTGGTTGGAAAGCCCGAATGACCTGCAAAAATTCACAGTGGTCATGGCCAGCCCCTCAATGTAAAGGTAACTCCAACTTATCGATGGCCCTTGCTAAGAAGGTGGAACCTCCGCAAATTTCTCACAGGAGATAGAATCTTCTCTCGGCCAAGAGGCAGCACTTAAATTTTGCATTTTATTCATTATTCATTCATTCATTCATTCATTCATTCATTTCATGTTTAATATCAAATGCGACAGTACACTATGTTAAAAGACAACCCATCATTCAGTTTTGCACACTGTTCCAGTGTGTATGTTTTTGGAGGTAATGTGGACGGCCACTTTTTGCTTTGTTCAATAAAATTTAAATGTAACACACTACAGACCTGTGTAAAATCTCTGGAGTACAGGGCATTGATCATCATAAAGTGAACCCACTCAGTCATGAGGCACTAGCATTACTAGCACCCCAAAGTGCCCACATGTCCTCTCCCATTCATTCACTCCCAACATTTCTTCCCAAGAGTCACTATTCTAACTCCATGGATTAGTTTTCCAACTTTTTTAACTCTGTAAAAGAAAATCATGCCTGCACTCTGTGTGCCTGGCTTCTTTTCCTCAACATTATTTTTGGAAAGTCATCTATGTTCTCACACGTATGATAGCTTATTTTCATCGCTGCAGGATATTCCTTTGGATGAATACACCACATTTTATGTACCTTATAAAAGTTTAAATTTTCAACGTTTGGCTGTTATGAATTCCGTCTCACAAACATTCTTGTGCACGTCTCTTGGTACAAATGCGCCAAGATTCTGTTAGGAATAACCTTAGAGTAGAATTGCTATTTCATAGAGTATTCAAATATTTATCTTTTGTAGATGATACTAAATTGTGTTCAAAAGTAGTCAAACAATGTATTTTTCCACCACTAGTTGTGTGTTCTAGTTTTGGTATACAGAAGTTTTACATTTGATTTAGTTCAATTTGCCAATCAGTTATGTTGGAGCGTTTTGTGTCCTGTTTAAGAATATTTGCTGTAACAAAGTCACAAAGATCTTTTATATTACCTCCCAGGGCTTTCTTCTGGTTCCTTTCATGTAGATATGCCCAACCCACTCGGAATCTGCATGGGTTTATGGTGACAATAAGGGCCAAAATTTGTTTTTCCCCAGTGAAGAATCAATGGGCCCTGCGCCATGTATGAAACCAACCATAGTCTTCACATTCTCCACAGTGTCACCTTTGTCATAACTCAAGCACTCATGTACGAGTGTATGCTTCTGTTTCTGCACTTAGAGGTAGCAATATTTAATTTGAGAATATCTGTGACGATTTGGAAAATTTTTGCAAGTGCCTGTTTTAGTTTGAATGAGTGCCCTTACAGATAAACTGCAAACATCCCTGAAGTATTTGATATTCTCACTGAAGCTACACCACCACTCCTGCTGATGAATTTGATATTGGAGATTTTGGTTGACCATCAAGATTATGTATGCTGTTTCCTTTCCTTTCCTTTTTAAAAATAACAGCACCAACAGCAATGCAAGTCTCATCGTTGTCTCCCTTTAATGCAGGAAGTTATTAATGGTATGAGATTAAAAATTATATACTTAGAATTATGAAAGAAGTGGGTGTTGAGATACGGTCGTTTTGAAAACTCATATTTTAGGACAACACACTCCTAGAGTTTACATCATACTTATGCCATGTAAAAACTATGCAACCTTAGACAAGCACATAAACTTTCTGGACCTAATTCTTCTCTTTAGTGAGATGGAGGTAATAATAATGTTTCATGTTGATAGTTGTATGTATACTATTATTATTAATTTTGTTATAATAATACAATGAATAAGGGAAAAGACTATCTCCAGCATGTATATTAGTGTTTCTTAACCGTCAGTATCTTCTGCTATTGTAAGATCCTATTCTGGGAATCACAGAACGACCAAAATTGTGTTTCCATAACAGCTTTGTGTATGAAACCAGAGGTAGAAAATGGAAATCTGTCTGTGGATAAGGATCAGTATGTTGAGCCTGAAAAAGTCACCATCCAGTGTGACTCTGGCTATGGTATAGTCGGTACCCAAATTATCACCTGCTCAGAGGACGGAACCTGGCACCCAAAGGTGCCCAAGTGTGAGTGGGTAAGTGGCACAGAATTCGGTGTGTTCTATCAGATTCTGAAAACGGTGGCCTGCTCCAGAGTATGTCCCAACCGACACTGATGAGATCTGACTTTAATCAGGACTCACTTCTGACTTGTTTAAGTTTCTTTTGGAATCAGCGAGTTCACACTAAAAGTACCTGGTGAGCTCGTTAAGGCAAGTTCATAATTCTTCATTTTATCACAAGAAAGACCAAGCCTCTAGATAGGAGTATCCATAGATCCGGGTGACTGGCCCCCAGCCCTGTATTTTCCAGTGTAATTGCTATGCTTTTGCATAGGCCTCAGAACAGTTCCTCCAGTTGTCCCTGAAGAGGCCCC
The DNA here is from genome assembly GCA_003508835.1 of Eonycteris spelaea. Lineage (NCBI taxonomy): Eukaryota > Metazoa > Chordata > Mammalia > Chiroptera > Pteropodidae > Eonycteris > Eonycteris spelaea. The sequence continues at coordinate 128,831 of PUFA01000593.1, read as the reverse complement.
CTGGGTGTCTTCTGCAGCACTGTTCCTTCCCTGCTTCATTGTGCTGGCCCTTAGGGTGAACACATTGCTGAGACACAAAGTATTTTTTATGTTCCTTCCATCAGTCCTGAGGCAGGTCTTGATGCTCCAATTTTGTAGCAATAATGAAGCATCCTAAAGGAATCTTCTACCTTGACAGTTTAGATAGGAGCCTCTCAAAATCCATCCTTTTATCTCTTTTAGGAAATCCACAAGGGCTGTGAGCAAGTGTAGCAGGCAGGAAGCTCATGCAGTGTCTCTCAAACCCAGAGGAGATGAAATGGCCCTGGAGGTATATAAGCTGTTTCTGGAGATCAAACGACTCAAGCAAGAGTAAGACCTTCCAGAGGAACACCAGTTAGAAATCAGTGCATCTATTTCTCCTCCCTCACACACCCCACAGCAAAATTGATAAACTGAGTATTGTATGATTTTGTTATTAGCATCTCTCTACTCTTTAAGTAGTATTTTTACTGGGGAAAAACCATCTGTTTTATGATAATCTGTTGATGTTCCTGGTGCAGCTGAGAATGTGGATGACTGATTTATATCTCATCTCAGCTTTGAGCTTCTGCTTTGCTAGAATTGGTGGAATGGCAAAAATAAACAATGATCTGTCAAAAATCCAGTGTTTTCGTTTCTACTTTGATTCTTGGGTAATGAAATATTAGTGCCTTGTAGGGATCATTTTCTAGTGTTTCTCTGATTAATGTTCTTTTCTATTTTGCCAAATTGCTGGTTATATGTGGTTCTCGACAATACATGCTTGTGGCTAGTCTGAAATGTCTTTGTCCTGCATCTTTACTTTCTCCTCATCCTTCAGTGGCCAGGTCAAATATCAAATCTTCCTCCAAGTCTTTTCCTATGTCTCTTTATCTGATGACTAGCATTTCTGGGACAACTTCTCACTTCCCCTTTATATTTAAGGTCCACTTGGTATTGCTTGCCTTTCCTTCCCCAGTGACAAGAAGCTTGAAGGTCTTGGAAGTGTGATCTGTGTGTACCTTAAATATTTCTCTCAGCCTTGCCCAAGTCTTTCAATCCTATGTGATCTCTTTTTTTCTCTACTATTTCAATTAAAATGGCTTTAGTGTCTCTTTAGATCAGGTGCTCCAGAAGCAGACCCGAGAACAGGATTCACATGCAAGTGATTTATCATGAAAGTGCTCCCAGGAGGAAGAAAAAAGGAGTAGAGTGAGCAGGACATGGGAAGGGAAAGATCCTAGCAGGGAGATCAGGCAAAGTCTTACAGAGAGTGGTTTAGCTTTGTCTGAGCGGGACCTCTGGAATTGAATTTGCTTAAATTTTTTCCCATTCCAGGCAAAGAAATTGAACTTTCATTCAACTGTACCAGTCAGTTATTTTGTTTTTTAAGAGAATGAGTTGAAGAAAGAAAACGGTTGCATGTCTTAATTGGTTGTGATTTCCATAAGAGTTAAAATAGGTCAAAGAAACATATACATATATGCACAGACCACTCACAAGGGATAAGTTCGTATCTTTCATAAGAAATTCCAAGTATAACTATAGTTTTTTTTTTAACCAAGCCATTAAAGTGCACTTGCTGTTTATAGCAATAAAAGAGCAACTATATTAAACACACACACACACACCCACACACCCACACACACACACACATACACACACACACAGTGCAGCTTTACTACATATCCATAAGAATTGCTAAAATGATAAAATACCAAATGTTAACAAGAATATTTCTTAACCATAACTCTAAAAAGTTGTTGGTGAAAGTGTGAATTTGTCCAATGGATTTGGAACATTCTCAGCAGGAACTTCTAAGGCTGAACATGGGCCTACTTCACCCCTTGATAGTACCCTCAGATATCATACATCTGCTGAACAGTGGGTGTGTATTTAAAATTTTGTTGCAGCCCTATCTGTAATAGCCTCAATTGGAAACTACCCAAATGCTAATGTGCAGTAGAGAGGTTAACTTAATTGTGATATATCACAACAATGAAATGAATGATTATGTGGGTGCATTTCAAAACATAAAATGTTTACTGAAAGATGCGAGGCACAGACTAGTACATATTGCTTTGTGTCATTTATACAATGTACAAAAATAGGCAAAAGTAATCCACTGTGTTCAAAGTCAGAATAGTAATCTTTCTTGGGAAGGGGACGTGAGGAGGACTATGAAGGCCCTGATAACATTTTTGTGTCTTCCTCTGGGTGGTGTTTACATGGCTGTGATTCAGTGTGTGGAAAGTCAACTAACTCTATGCTTCAGATATTGCACTTTTAGTATGTAAATATATATTCGATAAAAATTAAATAAAAAATTGGAAAGATATGGGTCTTCATACCCTAGTGTCTGGTGGGTAATGGCAGGCTTTTTCATTTACTTAGAATATTCTTTCCAATAATACATTCAGATACAGGAGAAATTGCCATTTTTCTCACAATAGAGTTCATCTTTTCAACATTTTTATTGGCTGCCACCTTTTGCCCCTTTATAGCTCTACCTGATATCCCCAAGGTTTTGCCCCTAGTTTTGTGAGACATTGTGAATAAGTCTAAATGTCCAGAAATTTCATCTGTGTTGTTTGGGCTCCCTCTGTTGGCTCACTGACTTTCATCAGTGAAGTAAATAATAACCAGGGTATTGGATTTTATTGGTGGTGGTATCCAGATTATTCTACTAGATCAGATCCTTGGGGGTTAAGGGTATAGTTTTTATGTCTCACTGGTAAGTTCTACCTCTCATTTTATATCTCAAGGCTTTGGGTAGCTCAAACTATGGATAGTAAGGTAGTCCAGGCTTGACAATATCATATCTTTCCCCTTCATCATCCCAATTTTTTCCTCACAGATTTTTAGACATAGCAAGTGTGGGGACTTTTCATCAAAATCACTGTTATCGCTGATGCACTCAAAGATAGTATTTACAGTGTTGACAAATATTGACTGGAAGCACAGACTGATGAGAAGATCAGATACTTGAGTAAATCGAATCATTTGTTATATAAAGGATACAGAATTACAAAAGGAAGTCATCAAGGTCGGGACATAAAGCAGAGAAATCATCCACAGTTTCCAGGTTCTGCAGAATCAAGTTTCCAAATGCTCTCTTCTGAGCATCGCTTTATAACATTGGTGCCATTCTACACACTGATTTTGGAAAAAGCAAAAACAAATCAATGGAGAAAAGTTAGCGCTCCTTACAAATAGTGCTAGAGCAACTGGACATTATAGGCAAAAAATGAATTTTGATTTAAAGTTCATACCTTATGTAAAAATTAACTCAAAATGAATCCTTGATTTAAATGTGAAACATAACATTTAAAAACATTTAGAAAAAAGCACAGAAGAAATGTTATGGGATCTAAGATTTAAATGTAAAGTGTAAAACTACAGCACCTTCGGAAAAAAAAAATCCCATAGGAGACTATCTTGGGATATAAAACTAGGTAAAGAGTTTTTAGATGGCACTGAAAACACAATCCAAAAAAGGAAAAAAATCGATAAATCAGACCTCATTAAAATTAAAAACTTTTGCTATGCAAAATACCATGTGGAGGGGATGAAAGACAAGCTATAGCCTGAGGAGAATATTTTCAAACCACATATCCGACTAAAGACTAATATCTAGAATAAGGAACTGTCAAAATTCAAAAGTAAAAGAAATAAACAATCCAAATTGAAAATAGGCAAAAATTATAATTTCACTGAAAAGAATATGTACATGGCAAATAAGCCCATGAAAGATATTCAACATCATTAGCTATAAGGGAAATGCAAATTAAGATCACAAGATACCACTATAAACCTATTGGAATAGCTAAAGTAAAAAATGGTGATGTCAAATGCTGGCAAGGATGTGTAGAAACTGAGGCATACATGCATTCCTTTTGTTTTTCCTAGAGAGATGAAAACTTGCGTTCACATAAAAACCTGTACATGAATATACTTACCACCTTTATTCATACTAGCTAAAAACTAGAAACAGACCAGATGTCCCTCAACAGGTGAATAGTTAAAAACACTGTGGTACATTTACATTGTAGAAAAATACTTAGTGGTTAAAAGGAGTGGACAATTGACACATACAAAAACTTGAATGGACATCAAAATAATTGTGCTGGTTGACAAAAATCTAATCCCCAAAGATTACACACTGTATTATTCTATTTATATAACACTTTTTAAATAACAATAATTTAGAAATGAAAACCAGATTAGTAGTTGCCTGGGTTAAGGATAGGGAGAAGGCAAGGAGGGAAGTGGACGTGGTTATCGAAAACCACAGGAGGGGTCCTTGCGGTGATGGAACTGCTCTGTATCTTTACTGTGGTGGCGGATACATAAACCTATACATGTGATAAAATGGTATAGAATTGAATATACTCACATATGGGTATAAAAATTTGATTAAAGTCAATGGATTGTATCAATATCAATGTTCATTCATTCATTCATTCATTCAGTATCTCTTGATTGTGTTTTTTTTTATGATTTGAAGGAGGAAAATAGTGCTTCTGCTTTCTAGATCTTAAACCCATTTCTTACCCTCTTCGTTCCTCTACCTAGTGATCTGTCCTTTGACAATTATGTACATTATTTTATAAGTACTACGTTATAGTTTATAGTGGAAAGCACATATCTGGCTCAGCTACCTATTGTTTTTTAAGTTTTTTGGCAACTGTTACTTAACTTCTTTTGAGAAGGGGATAAAAACATTATAGGATTGTTATAAGATTAAATGGAAGCATTTATGGAAAGTGTGTAGAACACAGTAGATGCTTAATAGATAGAAGGATTAATTTAAAATAGTCTTTCAGTGAATGTTTTAAATTGCTCAGCTTTTTTTCTAACTAATATTCAGTATTGTCTTGAATTCTCTTTCTAAAGGAACACAAATCATGGTTGATTTATTTGCTTTCTTTTCTCTTTATGAAGGTTGAAATTTATTGTGCTGTACTCAATATTACACCATAATTTACCCAGTACCTCTCATGAGAGCTAAGCATTTTGGATGTTGAACTCTTTCAACAGTCTTTGCAGCTGAACTCAGTAAGAAGACATTTCTCTCAACTCACTGTCTTCTTTTTATAAAAATCAGCATATTTGCAAGTTTTACGTCCCATAAAAGGTAAGAATTGTGCATGTAAACACTTGCCTTTTGCTGCTTTTGTCAAAGATGTAATACCGACTGAAAGTATGTTTTGGCTGATCTTAGTTCACCACTCCCAACCACTTCAGTGTCTGGTGCATGCTTTTTCAGTGCTGCAGGCACCACTGTTTCTTCTCCCAGAGTAGAATGGCACCAAAGTGTGATTCATTAGGTGGCTTGGGTAAATCAGGAACAGCAAAGGGATTGTTTCACTCAAACTTTGTCTGGGTAATGTTTTTCAGGCCTGTCTGTGTTCTTGAGTCTTTTCATACTTTTCTGTTCTTACTAGGCTTTAGAACTTCAAGAAGGCAATTAAACTTTCATCATCACTTATTTATTTATTTTTTAAATTCATCCTGCTGTTGGTGGTCAAACTCATAACTGAAGTCACAATGTTTCCTTATAGGAAGTGCTTCTCAGAAATAGCTTTCTTTCACACTGATTTCCACGCTCCACTGGACTTAACACAACTTTATAGTGCTCGGGTTTTGCTTTGGGGGTGGCTGAACCCGTTCACTCTGAACTAATGTGCTTTTAACAATTTTTTTTAACCCCATTCCTTGTTTATCTTGTTATTCAGAAATTAATTATTTACATCTCTAGATAGCAATTTCCCACTCCTATCATGAAAAGAGAAGATGAGGGTTACACTTTTAAATACCCTCAGAGATCACTTGTTTCTGGTGTCAGACCTTTACATTAGAAATGAGGTTTCAAGTGCCTTTTTACTCAGTTGATTCTGGGAGCCCTAATTCCTTCCTCTTCCGCTCAGCTCCTTTCTAACTGGGAGCTCAGTCTTGACCTGGACTTTACCCCAGGAATTTGCTCTCTGTTGCGCAGCTGAACTTCAGTTTGCCCAGTGCTTCTACTAGCTCAACAGGTGCAATGAGGCCTGTGTCGGGGAGTAACTCTCCAGTTCTGTGCCTCCTTGGGGTTCTGATCTTGCTTCTATGCCCAGCCAGCCCACATGGTAAGTAGTTACTGGTGCTCAGGGTCCCAAAAAAGCAAGAGTGAAGTGATTAGTTATTGAATGGATGGTCGTTTAGAGCAATCCATTGCAAATGTATTAATTCTATATTAGGGAGTGTAAAAGTGTAGTTGAATTACAGTAATTTATACCACTTTGTAGGGGGTATAATAACTTGTTTATTAATGTTAATTTTATTAACAATTAACAAATTGCTTTATCAATGCTATAATAAGTTGTTTATTAGTTTGCATCTTATTAATGGAAAGATTAAATTTCAAAAAATTTTCAGGCAGTTTTAATACTTTCAGGTCTATATTCTTACTATTATTACATTATATATTACTATTGTTATATTCTTACTATATTCTTACTATATTCTTACTATGTTCTTACTATTATTAATATTCTTACTATTATTACTATATTATTACTATTATTACTATATTCTTACTATATTCTTACTATTATTAGAGAATAAAATAGCTCCTATTTTAACTGGGTCATGGTGACACTTTCTCTTCCCAGGTATCACAGCAGCTCAGGTACAACAAGTCTCTAAAAGTTCTAGTGTACAATTACTTAGGTCAATTATTTAAGATTCCTTTGAGGAAGGACTGAAAAATTATTACAGTCCAATCTTGCTGGTCCTGCCTCATAGCAATCTGTCCTTGCTTTCAGTCTGAGAACTGACAAAATTGCCTAAACAATTATAAGATGATTGGGCAAGAGATCAGGACTTCCTATGGAAGTGGCTACCTTCATTTTCTGGATCCTTCATTCTTAAACTCTTTGACTATGTATCAATCAATACTCATGTTGGCTGGCCTTTGCTCTAAAAACACCATCTTTTAAGCTTCTTCATCGATTCCTACGGGTCAGGATGTATCTCAGTCTTGCTGCCCACATGTCTTACTCTTGAGGAAGCACTCCTTCTCGGGGTTAGCATTGGCACAACTCTGAGAATAAATGCTTTCTTTAATTTTGCATCCGGGCCATCTTTTGCATCCCCCTAGTCCTGGCCCTCCAATAATCCTGAAGATTAAGTGCTGCCACTTAGGCCTAGTGTCTGGGGATTCTCTAAACCCCACTACTACTTGGTAGCCACATTTGATGATGGCATCTCTCCTAGCATAAGATGCCACCTACAGAGGGCCAGCCCCACTTGGTTTCTCTGTACTACTGGTCCCTGTCACTGGAGCATTCCTTATCGCCTTGGTAAATGGTACATCCTCAGGGTTCTCAAGAAGAAAATAGCTGGTGCATATTGTGGTTTTATAGAATAGATTATTCTAACGTGTCTGCTTCTCTGAGAGGTGGATGACGTCCTATTTAGTCTGCCAAGGCCGTTCTGGCAGCTCGACACCACTTAATAGTAACCACCATTTTTCTAAATTCCAAAAAGCATCCCAGAAGCATATAAGAATTGACTCCCAGGGCACTGGTCAGGGTGCCAAATCCTGTGTTATGGGAGAGTGTCCTTAGCATGACACACTCTCGTATTTGGCTTTAGGACTCCTCCTAGGAATACTTTCCCAACCCTTAACACATGCTAGGTATGTCCTACAATCCTACATGTAATTTCTTTCCTCTCATAGCAGGTTCAGCAAAATCTTAGTTTATGCTGAGGTTTGACTCCAGCAATATGTCTGATGCCTGGAAGGGAGTTGTGGGGAGATATTGAAGAGGGTGATTATGACCTTATATGTACCTGCCGCATTTGATCCTTTGTTATAATGTTAAAGCAGGGGCAAAACCTATGAATAGAGGAAGTAGAATAATGATACAGGCTCTTTGTGTGTAAGGAAATCTGGAATCAAGGACCTGTAGCATATCTACCCAGATATCCTAATAAGAAGCCTAAAGGAACCACTCCTTCCTAAGAGCCCTGCCTTTTAGTAGGAAACTTGCCAGGGCTAAGAATTCAGTCTTTTTGAAGTTCTACTCTTCTTTTGCAACTATATTTTGAGCCTGACCCTTAGCATGATTAGCTTTCTCCCAGCTACCTGAGATAAGAGTTTCTTTAAGTACTGACAAGGAGGCCTCCTGGCTTTCACTCTTGGGTTTAATAGTGATTGAGTACTTTGATTTTTCATTTTCAGCTACTGGATGTTGAGCCTTCATCAAAGGTACTCAGCCGCTAAAATGAACAATGCTTATTATGGCTATTTGCACTGTACCTCTCAATTGTCAGAGATATTGCACAAGCCCATGATCTGCCTCCATCTCTGTCCCATGCCAATTTGCCAGGTGAAAATGTTCATAGTTGCAATGCTACAGCAAGCCAGGACTATCAATCCTCCCACTATCACCAGTTTTGAAGTCTCGATTGCCAGCAGGCTGGTGGGTAATCCAATTCTAAAGTCCCACTCTTCCAGTTTGCTTCCGAGCTCCACTTGTGGTATAAATTGGCTTCAGTCAGTTTTTCCACTTTCAGATGGATGAGAATTTTGATGGTGTGGTCTTCAGGGGGACAAAAAGCCTGTAAGGGAATGAAGCAGCAAACAGGGAAGGAAAGGAGCTGCACAAGGATGTGTTTCTGGTTAGTGTAGACTTCACTTGATCCATGATGAGCTGTAAAGTATAAATTGCACCACAGAGTTGTCCAGACTTGAGGCAAGGAATCAGGGCTTGTGGCTCAGTATCAATTGGGCATCGGTTGCTCTGGGGGTGGAGGTATAAGTTCCTTGGTACGTTGGCATGAGGTAGGTCCTGCCATCCCAGCACCTTCTGTGGAGAAGTTCACAGCTCTATGCCTTTAACTGCGGTATCGGCAGCATCTGGAGGGAGAACGTACCTTTGAGTCAAGGCCAACACTAAGATTACTCCCACTAGGCTGGTTCAGGGTCCTGACGGGACACCATGATTAGCCAAAGAGTGGAAATTACCTTGTTGCAAAAAGAAGGATGTGTTTTACAAATTAGTGATGGTCGCAGAATTGGGCTTAGCTGCGAATTACCTGAGAGGTTTGAGGACAGTTTACTTAATCTATCTGAACCTGATTACTCATTGAGGCAATGAAGAAGTGCAGAGCCATGCCACAGGGTTTTTTGAGGATTAATTATGATAATTGATGCCACGTTCTGGTACACCACATGTTTAAAGATTAAAAGCCAGTTTCTGGTTAAACTTTCAAATCACTTCTCTTTTTTTGTGGTTCCTCTTTTAAAGGAAACAACCACTCAGTGGATTTTTATTATTTTTTCGTGTAGGAAGGTGAAATTTAGTTGTGTTTTCCATAATGTTCCATAAAAGTTCACTCTGTATTATTTATGAATTCTTCTTGTTTATCTTTGAGAGATGAGCATTTTGGTTATTCTTGGTATGTAGCAGTCATTCCAGCTCAGCTGAGTGGTGAAGATCACTGTAGGACATTTCCAGAGCTTACTGTTTTGTTTAAAGAACTATCTAAAGACAGCTATCCGCCATTGCTGGGTAAGATGTAGAATCCAGCGTAGTTTCACCTGTTCCACTTGGGGAGACTTAATTTAGGGAATCATCCTGATGATTGGCTAGGCAGTGCCAGAGAGTTAAGAGAAACTTAGTCTTGGGGATAACAATTCATGAACAATAACAGATGTGCCTTCCATCCGCTTGTCTCTTAGTGCTTTTAGACAAAACGCTGGGCTTCTCTCAGCTCCTCGATCATTCTCATATTCAAATAGTAATATTAAATATGCCTTTCTTCTTAATTTCTCATCCCCAACCATTTAACTTTCCGTGCATGCTTGTTCTGTGCTGTAAACACAGACCAGAATAGTTTCCACACTAGAATAGTTTCATAGAGTGAATAATTTGGTGTTTTTTCTGTATATCAGCAAACCCAGGAGTAGGATAATGAAGTTCCTCCTAAGGTATTGTAAGCGTAGGTATTGGTTGAACTGGATTCTCATCTTTTTTCCCGTTTACTCTTATTACTCTCTTCTGGCTAGACCCTGGGCTATCAGCATAGAAAGTTCATTTTTTAGATTCAAAAGATTTCTTCTGGGCAATTCATACCCTTGATTAAAGAAACCACTTTTCTTGACAGGCACCTTTCTCGGACATGTAATTGTTTCTTAGGCTATGTCTTATGATTCCTGGAGATCTCACCACATACAGTATGTAACATGAGCTTCAATCCTGGCACCTTTTTCTCTGTTTACTCAGAGAGAAATCATTTTTATATTCAGAAAGAAATTCATTACGTGTGCATGCGAACAGCAATGAAATCTTGAGGTTACAACAGTAAGTATGTAGAGAACCTCAGAGGGATCTCCCTTCATGCCCCAGACTCTTCTTCCCAAGTAGGGGGACTATTCAGTGTGCCCTGACAGATCTGTGCTCAGCACCTGCTCTTCTAGTCACTCCTCTGGCCCCTCCCATTTAGTGACACAGGCCTGGGACTTTGCCAAAGCTCAGTTCCTTGACAAGGCACCATTGCAACTGTTACTTAGATAACCCTTATTTGAGAGTCGGGCCGTCTGAGAATGCTGAGACCCAGTGGGTCGCTCTGAGGCTCTGCACCATGCCCCCGAAGTTGCAGAACATACTCCCTGCACTGTACCTCTTCGGTGTCTCGACCCTGCTGCTGTGCCTTCTGTTCTCTGTCATGGTGAGTACAGTAGTTATGGGGGAAAGGGGGCATTTTCCCCCAAGATATGGAGAAAAATACCCAACCAAGAATTAATCGAACATAGTCAAGTATGGTCATTCATAACCTTTTTGAAAGAGTGCGATGAACCACATTATTAATGAAAAAGGAGAATTAAAAAATATAGAAGAAATTATTTGAGATAGAAGCTGTTATTATATCTAGAAGAATTGTGTTGATGTGTAAAAATCCTTGTGAGGCTCCTTAGTAAGGAATAATGTTTAATTTTCAAATCAGTTTCTTATATTTAAATGCTCCAAAATGCTTAAAACACATTTACTTTCCAAACAGCTTAATTATGCCATTTATAATATTAGTGATTGATAGGAAAAAAATTCCCATCCATCAAGCAAAATAATTGTTTATTATCACATAGACTGAGTAAATTTTCTAGAGTAAAATGTAGAGCACTTGAAAAACTATAAAACATTATACAAGTTTAAAGCGTTATTCTTGCAATGGATTGATATATATATAATATATATTTATTTTTACAAAAAAAGGAGAAAAGAAAGGGTCTGAGAGAACTTAGCAGAATTGGTTGAAGAACTTTTGCTATATAAATTAATTATTGTATTATTTAAGTAGAAATGTCCCTTCAGCAAAATGGTATTTTCTTTTGTGTCAGCTAACGTTGTGTTTTATCTGAGAGACTTAATTTCATAAAATTCAAGATACTTAAAACATATTCCTTGACACAGGTTTCATGGCATAAAAATGAGTATTTGTGAGAGCTGAGAGGAAAAGCTTAAGTTTAAAATAATAGTTGAATGCACTTATGTGAGCAAGCAGATTGATTTAGAAGTGTGAAAGCCATGCTTTTTCCTCACTGAGAGTAGTGAGGGCGAAGCGTGGATTGATTAGGAAGAATTTATATTTGGAGGTTGATTTTTCACATCGGATACATCAGAATTATCGAGGAACAATATTAACTTAGGGTAGAGAGTCAGTACAGAATAAAGAACTTGATGCTCAGGCATTTTCAGTATTCCCACTTTGTCTCTGAGATCTCCTCTCATAGAGTCTAGGGTAGTAGAAGGCCATATCAAAGTTGTCAACATCTTTCTATATGTCTTCATGTTTCTGTTCCCCAGTCCCTTTTCCTTCTGTTCCCTCCAATCTTCTCATTACCCATGGCCTCAACCTCTGAAATGGCTTTTAATGTCTGTCGACTCTGATGCGAATCTCCCTTTCTGACTCTGCCTCCTCTTTCTCTCATGGTAACAATCATGTGACGCCAGAGACTTTGCTCATTGCCTGAATATTAACCTGCCTCCTATCTTTATCAACTCCTCCACTTCTACCTGTCCTTCAGGATGAATCTCCAACTGAGCCCAGGATGCTTTCCTAGACACTTCGGTGCTCAGTTCTATTGACACCTTCTCCTGTAGAACTCACTTCCTGTCCTAATCCGCTGGGACTCGTGTGACTGGTGTTGTAGTGTAACTACTTATATTGTAATATCTTATCTTCATAAGTACATTGAAAGTATGGCCCTTAATATGCCCTGAAAAGCCTCGTACAGAACTCCATATCTATGTTTCTTCATAAAAATCGAGAGCTATGTTTTATATTTCTATAAAGGTACTTAATCTGAGGTTTAGGAGAGGCTACATGGAAAACTGTTGTTCATACACAGGTGACTTTCCTTGGAATTTCCGTCAGTGTGCTTTCTGGTCCTCCCGAAGTTGAGGCTTTGAGAGGAGCAGAGGTAAGGGAAACTGTGTTCGCCTTGAGCTGATTCTTGGCTTCGCTGGTGTTTGAAGCTCGTTCTGCCTGTTGTGAGTTTGTGTGCTAGTTTCTGTGGGTTCTACATCATCACTGAGGATCTGCTAACTGCAGTTCCTGGGATGTGCTCAAAGCCATCTCCAAGACTTGTTGACCACTTATGCTTTTCTATCTCCTAGATTTCCAGTGACTCCTAGAGCTTTTTAACTGAGGCCTTCCTCCCACTTCAGGTGGGCCTTTTGGACAGACCTGGAGACAACATCACCATTGATGTGTTTCTCATGCAGCCCACTTCTAATCCACTGGAAGTATTTACTCATTCTTTGTTCCGTATAACATCAGGGATACAGAGCAATTACAAAGCAGCAGAAATCTGTTGTCTCTCAACATTAGAGCCAGTAGACAGTCCATCTAGTTCTCCTCCCAAAAGAAAAGAGAGACATATGGGGCTTTCTCAGTGGGCTACTCAGAGCCCCTCTCTCAGGATGAAGGAGACACTCACTCATACGGCTGCCTCATTTGGGTCTAGGGAACGACGTTCATAGAGCATGAAAAGCTTCTGAAAAAAATACTTCCCCAAATATTATTCTCTAAAACCATTTAGTCTCAGACTTTTAATGTCTTTGGCTTGGGTGAGGGAGATAAGAGATTTTTAACTGGTTCTGATATACGTACTGCATCAATTATGGGGTGTTAATTGATATTGCAAGTAAGGAGAAGAATACTCTTCTTCAGTACAAACTGGCATTTCGTGGACTTTAGACATTTATTGACTCCATGTAAATAAGTGTCCAATGATTGCTACAGAGAGCAGAAAGTGGCAGATTTCCAAAAGTTCGCAGTTGACTTTGAGGAGATGCAAATCGGAGTTGAACCCTCAAGTTTGATTCCAATTACTGGCACTTATTTGGAATTTCCAACACCTCTAATGTTGTGTTTCTGTTTCTCCTGAGTGAACATGATAATAAACTGCCTCACGGGGTGTGAAGATTAAATGACAGAACAGGTACATAATAATTAACACAGTGGTGAAGAACTCAAGAAATCATTCCTAGTGATTTGTCAAGGACATGAAATATACCCCAGCAGAAGACTTGAATGAGTTAGTTCTATAAAATGGGAAAGTTCTTCAATGTGTATGTTAATTAGATTCAAATCTAGCTCATTCTCTTCCACTGTTCTCTTTTGACATTCAAGATTGCGAAAACTTTCCTAGGATTGCCCATGGATCCCATCAAGATAAGAGTTCATTTTTCTCCTTTACGACTGTGGTGCGCTATGAATGTGATGAAGGATATATTCTGGTTGGAAAGCCCGAAATGACCTGCAAAAATTCACAGTGGTCATGGCCAGCCCCTCAATGTAAAGGTAACTCCAACTTATCGATGGCCCTTGCTAAGAAGGTGGAACCTCCGCAAATTTCTCACAGGAGATAGAATCTTCTCTCGGCCAGAGGCAGCACTTAGAAATTTGCATTTTTATTCATTCATTCATTCATCATTCATTCATTCATTTCATGTTAATAATATCAATATGCGTACAGTACACTATGTTAAAAGGACAACCCATCATTCAGTTTTGCACACTGTTTCCAGTGTGTATGTTTTTGGAGGTAATGTGGACGGCCACTTTTTGCTTTGTTTCAATAAAAGTTTTAAATGTAACACACTACAGACCTGTGTAGAAATCTCTGGAGTACAGGGCATTGATCATCATAAAGTGAACCCACTCAGGTCATGAGGCACTAGCATTACTAGCACCCCAGAAGTGTCCCACATGTCCTCTCCCATTCATTCACTCCCAACATTTCTTCCCAGAAGAGGTCACTATTCTAACTCCATGGATTAGTTTTGCCAACTTTTTAACTCTGTATAAAGAAAATCATGCCTGCACTCTTGTGTGCCTGGCTTCTTTCCTCAACATTATGTTTTGGAAAGTCATCTATGTTCTCACACGTAGTGATAGCTTATTTTCATCGCTGCAGGATATTCCTTTGGATGAATACACCACATTTTATGTACCTTATAAAAGTTTAAATTTTCAACGTTTTGGCTGTTATGAATTCCGTCTCACAAACATTCTTGTGCACGTCTCTTGGTACAAATGCGCCAAGATTTCTGTTAGGAATAACCTTAGGAGTAGAATTGCTATTTCATAGAGTATTCAAATATTTATCTTTTGTAGATGATACTAAATTGTGTTCAAAAGTAGTCATAACAATGTATTTTTCCACCACTAGTGTGTGTGTTCTAGTTTTGGTATACAGAAGTTTTACATTTGATTTAGTTCAATTTGCCAATCAGTTATGTTGGAGCGTTTTGTGTCCTGTTTAAGAAATATTTGCCTGTAACAAAGTCACAAAGTATCTTTATTTACCTCCCAGGGCTTTCTTCTGGTTCCTTTCATGTAGATATGCCCAACCCACTCGGAATCTGCATGGGTTTATGGTGGACAATAAGGGCCAAAATTTGTTTTTCCCCAGTGAAGAATCAATGGGCCCTGCGCCACGTATGAAACCAACCATAGTCTTCACACTTCTCCACAGTGTCACCTTTGTCATAACTCAAGCACTCATGTACGAGTGTATGCTTCTGTTTCTGCACTTAGAGGTAGCAATATTTAATTTGAGAATATCTGTGACGATTTGGAAAATTTTTGCAAGTGCCTGTTTTAGTTTGAATGAGTGCCCTTACAGATAAACTGCAAACATCCCTGAAGTATTTGATATTCTCACTGAAGCTCACACCACCACCTCCTGCTGATGAATTTGATATGGAGATTTTGGTTGACCATCAAGATTATGTATGCTGTTTCCTTTCCTTTCCTTTTTAAAAATAACAGCACCAACAGCAATGCAAGTCTCATCGTTGTCTCCCTTTAATGCAGGAAGTTATTAATGGTATGAGATTAAAAATTATATACTTAGAATTATGAAAGAAGTGGGGTGTTGAGATACGGTCGTTTTGAAAACTCATATTTTAGGACAACACACTTCCTAGAGTTTACATCATACTTATGCCATGTAAAAACTATGCAACCTTAGACAAGCACATAAACTTTCTGGACCTAATTCTTCTCTTTAGTGAGATGGAGGTAATAATAATGTTTCATGTTGATAGTTTGTATGTATACTATTATTATTAATTTTGTTATAATAATACAATGAATAAGGGAAAAGACTATCTCTCAGCATGTATATTAGTGTTTCTTAACCGTCAGTATCTTCTGCTATTGTAAATCCTATTCTGGGAATCACAGAACGACCAAAATTGTGTTTCCATAACAGCTTTGTGTATGAAACCAGAGGTAAAAAAATGGAAATCTGTCTGTGGATAAGGATCAGTATGTCGAGCCTGAAAAAGTCACCATCCAGTGTGACTCTGGCTATGGTATAGTCGGTACCCAAATTATCACCTGCTCAGAGGACGGAACTTGGCACCCAAAGGTGCCCAAGTGTGAGTGGGTAAGTGGCACAGAATTCGGTGTGTTCTATCAGATTCTGAAAACGGTGGCCTGCTCCAGAGTATGTCCCAACCGACACTGATGAGATCTGACTTTAATCAGGACTCACTTCTGACTTGTTTAAGTTTCTTTTGGAATCAGCGAGTTCACACTAAAAGTACCTGGTGAGCTCGTTAAGGCAAGTTCTAATTCTCTCATTTTATCGCAAGAAAGACCAAGCCTCTAGATAGGAGTATCCATAGATCCGGGTGACTGGCCCCCAGCCCTGTATTTTCCAGTGTAATTGCTATGCTTTTGCATAGGCCTCAGAACAGTTCCTCCAGTTGTCCCTGAAGAGGCCCCCTGGGTGTCTTCTGCAGCACTGTTCCTTCCCTGCTTCATTGTGCTGGCCCCTAGGGTGAACACATTGCTGAGACACAAAGTATTTTTTATGTTCCTTCCATCAGTCCTGAGGCAGGTCTTGATGCTCCAATTTTGTAGCCAATAATGAAGCATCCTAAAGGAATCTTCTACCTTGACAGTTTAGAGAGGAGCCTCTCAAAATCCATCCTTTTATCTCTTTTAGGAAATCCACAATGGCTGTGAGCAAGTGTTAGCAGGCAGGAAGCTCATGCAGTGTCTCTCAAACCCAGAGGAGGTGAAAATGGCCCTGGAGGTATATAAGCTGTCTCTGGAGATCAAACGACTCAAGCAAGAGTAAGACCTTCCAGAGGAACACCAGTTAGAAATCAGTGCATCTATTTCTCCTCCCTCACACACCCCACAGCAAAATTGATAACTGGGTATGATATGGTTTCTGTCATTAGCATCTCTTTACTCTTTATGTAGTATTTTTACTGGGGTAAAAACACCTGCTTTAGGATAATCTGTTAATGTTCCTCATGCAGCTGAGAATGTGGATGATTGCTGATTTATATCTCATCTCAGCTTGAGCTTCTGCTTTGCTAGAATTGGTGGAATGGCAAAAATAAACAATGACTTGTCAAAAATCCAGTGTTTTTGTTTCTACTTTGATTCTTGGGTAATGAAATGTTAGTACCTTGTAGGGATCACTTCTAATGTTTCTCTGATTAATGTTCTTTTCTATTTTGCTGGATTGCTGGGTATATGTGGTCCTCGAAAATACATGCTTGTGCCTAGTCTGAAATGTCTTTATCCTGCATCTTCACTTTCCCTCATCCTCAGTGCCCAAGCCAATTATCAAATCTTCCCCCAAGTCTTTTCTTTGTTTCCGAATGATGACCAACATTTCTGGAACAACTTCTCACTTCCTCTTTATTTAAGGCCTACTTTCCTCTCCTTCCATTCAGTAACAAACAGCTTGAAATTCTTTGAATTCTGATCTCTGTGTACCACACATGTTTCTCTCAGGTTTACCCAAGTCTTTCCAATCCTATCTGACCTTTTTTTTTTTCTTTACTATTTCAATTAAAATGGCTTTAGTGTCTCTCTTAGATCAGGTGCTCCAGAAGCCGACCCGAAGAACAGGATTCACATGCCCGTAATTTATCATGAAAGTGCTCCCAGGAGGAAGAAAAAAGGGAGTAGAGTGAGCAGGACATGGGAAGGGAAAGATCCTAGCAGGGAGTTCGGGCAAAGTCTTGTAGAGAGTGTTTTAGCCTTTTCTGAGCGGGACTCTGGAATACAAATTTGCTTAAATTTTTTCCCAATTCCAGGCAAAGGAATTGAACTTTTATGCTACTGTACCAGTCAGTTATTGGTAAAGTACCACTCTGAGGGCACACAAGTCCCCAGGACATCTGGCTGTCTCTGTGTGTGACGAAGCTGTCCAGCACCCTCAGAGGAGTCCTTCTAAGAGAGAAGTTATGACCATCAGAAACCAAAGCACATGGAAGCCTGCAGAATACTCAGTAATGGTAAAGGTGATGGAAGGGGCTAGTCCAAACTTACCCACATATCCTTCTTATATCTTGAGAGGCTTATATTTCTGACAGTCACCATTTCTTACAATTTTTTGTCTCCTCTGAAATCTCATTCTCACTCATATTGACCTACTGTGGCTGGCTTCTGATTCACCATTGCATCTTGATGAATAATAGAGAACATCGCCTTTCTTGAGTTTTTCAAAATAGCAGTCACACAAGAAAGTTGTATAGCTGACTTATACTGGAGCTTAGATGTAACTGAGGGGTATGTGGCTGTCTATACAAGACTGGACTTTTACACTGAATGTTACATAAATGTGACTTTAAAAGACATTGCCTTTCATTGTCATCAGGAATATGTTTTACTGACTTTCTTGTCATGACCCTTCCAGTCTCTTGGCTTTTTCTGGTCTGCTACTTTCTTGCCTCATGCTCTTCTCAACAAATATCATCCATTCTTGTGTTCCCTAGTCTCAGAACTTTTATATCCAAAAATTCATAAATGTACTCAAATAATAAAAGGGCCTATCATCCAGTTTTGAGCACCAAGCTGAAGGGAAGATTCAGGTGAATCTCTGAAAGATCTTCCTTCCCCTTAGTCTTTATAGGGGGCAGTGTGGAGACTTTTTCACAATGATGTAAATTATGACACAATCTCTTGTTAATTCTACATTAATTACACACATCATAATTATGGAAGTAACACATGTGAGTGAAAACAAGAATTCAAACCTTACAAAGGCATTATAAAAAGTAAAAACATATTTTTTCTACTTCTGCCTCAGTTCTTCTCTGTTTTGAGTTTTTTCCTATTAGCTTAATCATTTTTGAAGAGGGTGCTCACTCTATATCAAGTCTGAAGCACTTTAGCACCTCAGAATGTAACTGTATTTGGAGATGAGGTCTTTAGAAAAGTGACAAAGTTAAAATGAGGTCTTTATGTGGACCCTAATCCAATGTGACTGGTGTTATAAGAAGAGGAAATTCAGACACACACAGAGAGATATCATACACACATGTTTGCAGAGGATGACCATGTGAAGAACAAGCCATCTGCAAGCCAAAGAGGACCTAGAACAGATTTTTCCTCCCAGCTCTCATCAAAAACCAAGCCTGCTAACACTTTGTCTCAGACTTCTAATCTCCAGAACTGTGAGAAAATAAACCTCTGTTATTTAAGCCACCCAGTCCATGATGTTTGGTTATGGCAGCCTCAGCATTCTTTTACAGACACCACTAAAAAGGTGAAAGAGTAGGCTGCAGGCTGCGAAGTGGCATTTGTGATGCTTGTGACCAGCTAACGACTTATATCCAAAATATATATTAAAAAAACTCTTATAATCTAATGAGAAAAGTGTAATAAACCCACCTAAAGAATGGGCCTTCACAAAAGAGCCTTCACAAAAAAGGATATTCCCCTGGACTATATACACTTGAAGAGATGTTTGACTTTATCAGTGTTTAGGGAAAGTAAATTAAATCCACAGTGCATGGTTGGACCACCACATGGATGGACCTCAGGGACATTATGCTAAGTGAAATAAGTCAGACTGTACTGTAAGATCTCTCTAATATGTGGGATCTAAATATATATATTTATAATATTTATATACATTTATTTATTAATATATAAATAAATATTTGTAGTATAACTATTGTACAGAAGTTCTTTGTAAGCCATAAGATATTTTGTAATTATAAAGTTTTATTTTTTTGCATTTTGGTAAATAAATTAATTTTGAAATGTTTGACAGTACTGTAGGACCATTAAGAAATATGGTGACCAGAAACTTTAATGTTTTATATAAAGAAATATGCATTAGAAGTAATTTTTAATTTAATGTTATGACTTTTTGTTTGGGTAATTTCAAATACATACAAAACATTACTCATCACCACTCTTCAACAATTATTAACTCGTGGCCAATCTTTTTTTATGGATATCCACACTCACTCTACCCACTCTAAGTTATTCAGAAGGAAATCATAGATATATTTTATTTCAAAATATTTCAACATGGATCTCTAAAGATAAGCATTCTTTTCCAAAAATCATAACCAAATTATCATCATATCTAAATTAAATAATTGTCCTATAATATCTAATATCTAGCATCTACATTTTCCTGATTGTCCATGTTTTTGTAGTGGTTTATTTGTTCAAATTAAAATTCAGATAAGGCCTACACATTGCAATTGATTAACACAGCTCTTAAATCTCTTAATTCATAGATCTCCCTTGTTCTCACATAATTTTTTATTTGAGTTAATTTTACTCTAAATTTTAAAGTATTTATTCAGGAATTTTCATACCAGTTCTTAAGACATTAACAGACAGATTTTCATTATTGAGGGAAGGTTGCTGATTGATTTCTATGGCTCTAAAGTAATTTAAGTCCAACTGTACTTTTATAGACTTACTTAAATGCCTTAATACCATGGTGACATTGGGGCAATTTTTCTAAGGAGGATATGTTTGGTTGGTAACTAGATCTGGTGATTTTGAGCATATTTAATAAGTTGTCACATTCTCTTTCTTCTCTTGTGTATTGTGTGTGTGTGTGTGTGTGTGTGTGTGTGTTGTGTGTGTTGTATTTATTCAAGTAATCCTCCATGTTTGTCTTTGAAATTTTTCTTTTATATTGAATAAGTCAATAAAGAAAGGCCAAACACTATTAGTCAACAAGTCCTATGAGTTTTTCAATTATTTTTTGGATAAACTCCTTTTCTATTCCTTCAAAAATTCCTCTATTGTTTATGGAATCTGCTATACTCTGATCCCAACTTATTTTATATTCTTATCTTTCATTTCTCCCCAATATGATTCTCTAGTCAAATTAGACTACTAACTAAACACAAACATTTCATGCATTCTCCCCCTACTACCCTTGCTAATATAATTCTTCCCAAATGTAAAATGCTTTCCACTAATGTAGCTACCTATTCAATTTCAATTCCTGCCCCAGAGGCATTTTCCTGACATAGAACTCATGGCATTCTTTCTCTCTCTTCCTATAGTCCATATATTCTGCTCTATTTTGACATTAGTGTGATGCTCAGGAAAGGCTATATTTGAGCCCTAGAATTTCTGTATAGTAATAATATCACTTTCACACAAATATGTATTTTGGAACTACTCTTTTCATAGAAACATGCTAAGTGCCTATGGCATTGGAGACATATGAAATGTGCCCTGATCTCAAGTGCAAAAGTTAGAATAAAGATCAGCCCATCTATTTATCTATCCATAAACATAGATCCACACACACACATCATAATACAATTGCCAAATCTGTGAGACAGAGAATTCAATGTCATTAACAGCACAGATATTTGAAGCCAACAGACCTTTATTGTAGTCTTTTTCATTGATTAAACTTGTGTGATTCATTTATTTAGCTTTTATTTATAATTTATTTATTCTGTTAGTCTGTTTTTTTCATCTGTAAATTAAGATCATTATAATGCTTAAATAATAAGGCTGTTCTGAGAATTAAATGAAATATTGTAAGGGAAGTGAACACAGTGCTCTGTATGTAGATAGATACTCTTATTTTTACTAACGAGTTCTGTGCAGTCCAGAGAAACCAGATTGTTTTGTGCCTTGGGCAGTCAGGGAGATCAACAGGTGTGATATTGTGATTTATAAGAAAAATATATATTTCTCATATATATATGTGTACATATATATAATGTATATTAATTTCTTTGTCCACAGTTTTTGGCTCATGGCTCTCCGCAAACTCCGAAAATTTCCTAAGTGACAGAACAACAAAGATGTCTTTTTTTATGTGAATGAGGTCATTTTTGGACCCCACCAAAGGATGTGGTCTAGTATTCAGGGAAGCCAATCATGTGATTAGAGGGTTTGAAACTTTCAGCACACCTCCCTGACTTCTGAGGAAGGGAGAGGGGCTGGAGGTTGAGTCAGCTTTTTATAGCTTTAATCAGTTAGGCCAATGTAATAAGTCTCCATAAAAATATGAAAAGGACAAGGGTTCAGAGAGCTTCCAGGTTGGTGAACACATTGAGATGCAGTGAGAGTGATGCATCCGAAGAGGGCATCAAGCCAAGCCATTCCCACATATCTTGCCCTATTCATCTCTTCCATCCGACTTTTCCTGAGTTACACTCTTTTTTAATAAACCAGTGATCTAGAAAGTAAAATGTTTAAGTTCTGTGAGCAGCTTTAGCAAGTTAATTGAACTGCAGAAAGGGGTCATGGGAACCTCTGATTTATAGCCAGTTGGTCAGAAGTCCAGGTAATAATTTGGTCTTATGACTCTCATCTGAAGTCCAAGGAGAGAATCATTGGAACCTCCAATCTATAGCTGGTTGGTCAGAGGCACAAGCGGTAACCATAACCAGGGCTTGAGAAAGGCATCTGAAGTGGGGTGGGGGCAGATATCTCTGGGTAGAGCTGAACTGGTAGGACACCAGCACATATCTGTAGAATTGTTTGTTGAAGGTGTGGGGACACCCTCCTACAAACACACTTTGAAATTGGGTTCAAGAACAGCAAAAAGAACAGGGAAGTGAGAATTGAATTAGATTAATGCAGAGGAGGAAAAAGCGGTATTTATCAATCTAGAAGTCTCAGAACCTCAGCCTTTGGGTTTTTCTTTTTCTTTTTTTTTTTTTGGAGACTTTATTACATAGCATGATTGATTAAATCTTGGAGGAAGGAGAAAGGATTGTGTAGATAAAGATAGAGATGTGGAAGTACAAGGCATGATGAAAGCTCTCTGAGAGTGAATTTTCAATGAGAAAAGCCAAGAAAAAGTTTTTCTAAATACTCCAATTTCAGAAATAAATTTGCTGTCACTGTTTTCATTATACACATGGGAAAACTGAAGGAAAAGAGAGAAGGCTTGTAACGCAACAGTAAAGGGCCCCAATCTGAAATTAAACACCCTGGGCTCATACTCCGGCTCTGCCACTTGAAAGTCACTATGTGATTCAGGGCAAAGCACTTAGTTTCTCTATCCCTCAGTTTCCTCATCTCTATAGTGGAGAGGACTACAGTGCCTCCATCACAGAGTTGCTGAAGACTTACATGAAATAATGCATGAAGGTGCTTGGCACATAGGCTGACATACAGCAAGTGCTCAGTAAATACTAGACAGTGTAGTATTGGTATAGGTGGTAATGGTGGTGGTAGTCGTAGTGGATCAGCACGTAGGAAGAAAAGGTAGAACGTATCAATATTTCTTATCCCTTTTATGACGCTATTATCAGTGTTAAAATGTTTTTCTCTGAGACATGCAAGATGCTAAGAAAATGTTTTTAATTACGCCCTATGCCTAAAACCAGAAATACCAAATGGAAAACTGTCTGTGAAGAAGAATCAATATATCAGCCCTGAAACTGTCACCATTCATTGTGACCCTGACTCCCAGGATGGTTGGCTCCCAGAGCATCTCTTGCTCAGAGAACAAATCTTGGAGCTGTATATGCCCAGGTGCAAGAGGCGTGAATAATAGTTTCAATCAATGTTACATCACATGATATCTTAAAAATTACAGGAAAATAGGATGGTTCATAAAACAAGAAAATTAATAATATATTCAACTATCTCAGTTGTTTGGGTTAATTTATAAAGTGTTTATTGGCTCTTTCCACCTTGAAGCATTGTGATGAGTCTGCAGTAGTAGCAAAGTTCATTGCATATATTTTATAACAGAGGCCCATGTCTGAAACAGGCGTGTTATTGACCCTAGCCCTCAGTATTTTCTGCAATATATGCTGTGTTTTTGCCATGTTTCTGGTTAGTTAGCCAAACTGACATGCCAGTTGTTCTTTCAAGTGTTCCCTTGCTACGTACAGACCCTCTCAGCTTGAGCTGATACTAATTATTACCTAAGGATAAATATGGATTCAGCTTTCAGGGAAATACTTTGCTAAACATTCAAAGTATTTTTCTGGCATTTCCTGCCCATCAATCACTCCTGCGTCATTCTTCATCTTTCAATCTTCCTCCTACTACAAGACTTCCTAAAAGAGCATAACCCTTATAAGAATGGGAAAAATTTGAGAAATCAACCTTCAATTTTCTTTTTCAGAAAGTCCTTGAAGGTTGTGAGGTAGTTCTGGAAGAATCTTACAGTGTATCCCAAGTCCTGGGACTCAGGAGCAGTCCTGGAGTTACATAAACCATCTCTGGAGATCAAAACACTGAAGCAAGAGCAAGCCAAGGAGAAAAATTATTTGAATATACTACACCTCTTTCTCTAAGAAGATCCAGAAAACATGTGTTTTTCATCCAGTTCTAGGGCGAAATTCTGTTTATTCACACACCTTAGGCATCATCATTTATTGCAATAACTAACTTTGGTAAAATTTGCTTATATATAACCTTGGAATATGGAACTATATACTATTATCACTCAGCTTAAGTTTTGACTTTTCTGGATTTGTCAGGCTAAATGAAATAATTAATATTAAATATTAATATACCAGAATATTAAATACTATAGTTTGTCTTAATCTTCATTTGGATTGTCTGTGTCAAGGGTCTACAACCCGTGGTCTGAGGACCGGTACTGCTCTGTGGTCTGCTAGGAACTGGGCCGCACAGCTGGAGGTGAGTGGCAGGCGAGCCAGTGACACTTCATCTGTATTTGCAGCCACTCCCCAGTGCTAGCATCACCACCTCAGCTCCACCTCAGATCATCAGGCATTAGATTCTTATGAGCTCCTGTTTCTGGTGTCAAAAAGGTTGGGGACTGCTAGTCTATGTCATATATTATAATAGGACTGTCCTGAACAAGTCTACTTCCTCAAGTTAGGTATATTTCTTTTCCATTTTATTATATCTCGGTGGTTATGAAGGGCAATGAATTTTGATAAATAGCAGTGTTTATGCTAATGTTTCTCTTTTTTTTGTGGACATCGGGTGTGTGTTCCTTAGTTAATGACAGACTTATCTTTAGTCATTGTAAAACACCCCTTGCCCTTTTCTTCCTTATCTTTTGATTGCCGTCCCACATGTCCCTCTCTCTACCTTCTAGGAACTTACTTTAATGTATGGTAGATGTCCTTAAATATACATGCAAGTTTAGGATGTGTGTATGTTCATCACGTACCTTGCTTGTGAGGGCTGTATAATATTCCATAACATGAATCCTTCATATTTTACTATTCATTCCCCTAGGTTGCCTCCAACTCCCATTTACCACATATGACTCTGATAAACATCCTTATACATATCTCTTTATAAAATTGCTTGAGGCTTTCTCTTGGATATATGCTCAAGAAAGGAGTTTCAGTATCAATATTCATCATCATGCAGAAGAGTTCTTTTCTCTCCACACTCACCCAAAATACAGTATTAATAACCTTACTAATTTTTACAACTGGGACTTTCTTATTATCATTTTAACAGTTGAGAATCTGTAGTGATGATCACTCCTAGTATTGATAATTCCTATCTTCTCTTGCTTTTTTCTTCCTGACCACTGGCTAGAGGTTTGTCGATTTTGTTGACCTTCTAAAAGAACCAGCATTGGGTTTCATTGATTCACTCTACAGTTTTTCTCTTTGCCATTTCATTGATTTCTGCCTTGATCTTTATTTCTGCTCACTTTGAGTCTTCTGTTTCTAGTTTCTTAATGTGGAAACTGAGGTCACCGACTTAGATCTTTCTCCTTTTCTGATGTAAGCATTTAGTACTATAAATTTCTCTCTGAGGACTGCTATAGTGGCATACTGTAAATTTTAATGTTGTGATACAATTTCATTCAGCACAAAATACTTTCTAATTTCTGTTTTGATATCTTCTTTGAGACATGGGTTATTTAGAAGTGTGTTATTTAATTTCCCTATATTTGGGGGATTTTCCAAATATTCTTTTGTTACAGATATCTAATTTAACACCCATGTGAACAAACAACATACTGTGTATGATTTGAATTCTTTCAAATATTTATTGATACATGTTTTATAGCTCAGAGTTTGGAATCTTGCTAACTGTTCCATTTGAACTAGAAAAGATTGTGTATTTTGCTGCCATGGAGTGGCATTTCCTATAAATTAGGTAAAATTGGTTGCTGGTATTTTCCCCGTATTCTCTATCCCTGATGGTTTTCTTTCTACTTGTTCTATTAACTATTGAGATATGGGCATCAACATCTCCAATTATAGTTATGAATTTATCCATTTTTCCTTTCAGCTTTTCATTTCTGCTTCATGTATTTTGAAGTTCCATTATTAGGGTCACATTTTGTCTGTTTTGTTGATGAATTGGCCCCTATGTAATATGTAATAAACATTATGCAATAAACTTCTTTATCTTTAAAAATGTTCTTTGTTCTCAAATATACTAATATGGTTGGTCTAACACTTATATAACCACTTCACCTTTATTTTTCCATAAATTGCTAAGTTAAATTCTGAGAGCCAGAAATGTGAATCCTATTATGTAATTTTCTAGTAGTTACATTAATAAAAGTAAAAACAAACAAGTGTAATTTATTTTAGACATACATTTTATTTAACTCACATTTACAAACATTCTCATTTCAACATGTAATCAATATAAAAGTTATTAATATGATAGTTAACATTTTTTTCCTTTATACTATATCTTTAAAATCTGGTATGTATTTTTTATTCTTTATTTATAACACATCTA
This sequence comes from Eonycteris spelaea, assembly GCA_003508835.1. Classification (NCBI taxonomy): domain Eukaryota; kingdom Metazoa; phylum Chordata; class Mammalia; order Chiroptera; family Pteropodidae; genus Eonycteris; species Eonycteris spelaea. Next base: position 102,365 of record PUFA01000593.1, on the reverse strand, counting down.
AATTTAAACTATCCACATTGCAAGTGTTCAATAACCACATATGGCTAATGACTACCATATCATATAATGCAATTCTAGATCTTCTATAATGCAAATGTTAACAAATATTAAAATAAAATATATTTGTTTTCATAATTTGGGGGATGTATTTGACCTTAGAATTAGGAAGCCATAAGGAGAAATGTGGAGAGAATGCAACGCTAGATTCAAGAGAGGAGGATATTTATCTATGGGTAGGACATAAAATATTACAGAAATGCCAGTACTTAAAGTTAAGAAGTAATAGGGATTAAAATAATTCAATGCTCTAATTCCTCCAGCTCTTGAAAATGCACATAGTAGTGGTAAGTTACCAAAATTTTAAATCTTGAATTCCTTATTTGAAAAATTACTGTAAGTGACAGACTTCTACTCCAAGCCATACAGAACAGCTGTATAATGAGTGCTATAGACACCAGTGCAGATTGGAGAGCAAGAAATGATGCAAGAGTAACTCAGGCCTCTGAAAGGTCCTAGAGGGATTGGTATGAGTATACTAAGTGGACTCACTTAGTATATTCAGAAAAGGCTATTCAGAAAAGGCTGAAACCTGCATTGGAGACTACGCTCGTATGGCAGATGGCAAGAAATGGCCACAAATGCTTCTTGTTCTTGTATCCACATTCTTAATCATCCCTCCCATTAAAAGTGGAGTCTTTCTTTAATCCCTTGAGTTTGAGATGTCCTGTGATTTGCTTTGGCCAGTGGGCCAAAATGGCAAAACTGCAAATCATTTTGGGCATTAGGACTTGCATTAGATCTTGCTCTTGGAACCCTGTGTCCACCGTCATGTGAATAAGTCCAGGCTAACTTGCTGGGTGACATCTCTTCTTTGCCCCAGTTGATAGCCAGCCAATTGCCAGACATGTGAGTGAGGCCACTGGACTAGCTAGTACTGAGCCAACTCACCCACTGACCACAAATACATGACATAGTCTAACTGAGATCAACTGAGCCTGAGCCATACCAGAAAGACTTCCCAGAAGAATCCTTGTTTATAGGTAGTTGTTTAGGTGATGAAATTCTAGTATTGTTTTGTAGCAAAAGGCAATCAAAATATCCTTATAACTTGTTTGCAGTTTGTTCAGCTAAGGTGCAGAAGGGTTACCGTTATTAGCTTGGCAGTTATGCCATTATCAACTCCAGGCATCTTGCTGGGCTCACTGTATGTGGACCAGATTCAGCTTACAAAGAATTAATCTAGGCTTTGGCACATGAAATAATTCACTTTTTGTTATTACTGTGGTAGTTGGTGTGGCCTTTGTGGTAGACTGGTCAAGCAAAAATGAAAGACCTTGGAAGAAGAAGCTGCAATAGGGTACTCGCTCACCCAGTGCAGTCTTTCTAGATAAATGAGGGTAAACCCTGACTCAGGACCTAAGTGGGGATGTGTGATGGAAGGATTATTCTCCTAATGCTGCTACAGACACTCTGATACCAAGTATCTTCTCTCTGGGTATGATAGGAGTGACACAGGTGACTGTGCAAATTTTGTTCATGGTCCTAACAAATTAGGCCGAGCAAGAAAGCAGAAGACAATAGAGATTTCAGAGATGTTATATGCAATGCACTGAGAGAACAGTGGTCCAGGGCAAAGGTGATAATGGAGATAAGATTGTATCTCAAAATAACTATTATATATTTTCTTCTTCCAATTTCTTTGAGAGAAAATTGCATAATACATTTGCTCAGGTAACAACTAATTTTTTGGAGGAGAGTAACAATGGATAGAGAAAATTTTTATCAGAAAAGTCAGAGAGGATATGCACTACACTTACCAAGTTTGTGTATCTGGAATATGTGCCTCTATAAGAGGCCCAGAGTGCCCAGCCCAGTCCTGGAGGAGGAAATGAAACAACCAGAGAGCCCACAGAATGCTTCAGAAGCTACACAGCACTCCATGTGGTGCTTCCCTGTGTCTAATAGTTGGGAGGAATTAAGTTTGCTTCCATAGAAAATGATTCCTAAATCTCGGGGTCTTTAAAGCTTTATTTCTTGCTAATACTATATGCCTATTTGGATTGGTAGGCATGGGGTGGGCTCTGCTTTGGGACCCATGCAGGAGTCTCTGCTGCGGAGGGAAGAAACATGACAATCACACTCTAGTTCTTCAAAACTTCACATTTTACTTGCAGAAGCAAGTCAATTTAAGGAAAATTTAAAAGAGACAGAGAACAATCCTGCAATGTGACTAGAAAGAAGAAGAAGAATCAGAATCATTGGTGAACTGCGCTAATGGCTACCATAGTGAAACTATAGAAATTTCCAACAAAACCTATACAATCATATGCGCTCATTCTTTTTGAGTTTATTGTGAATGACAATGGCAATTTCTCAGCCGATCACACAGGAAGCAGAGCCTATTTTTTGAAAAAAACATGGATATAGGAGCACAGACAGAGGAAGTCAGGAGAATGTAAGGATCAGAGGAGTCAATGGGGTAAGCATGACTTTGCCTAGAGCAGTTCAGGCCAAGATTATCTGTAATAGCAATAAACTGAAGATAACCCAAATGCTTATCAATATGTGACTGATTTAAAATATGTTGTAGTTATAAACAGTAGAATTGATTCATTCACTCATCAAATATTCACAGAGTGCCTACTATGTGTTAGGCACTGCTGTAGATATTAAAGATAGAGCAATGAATTTTAAAAAGGCATTAAAATTAAATGCAGTCCTCAAAAAGAATGTAGCATATTTACATGTACCGATGCAAAAAGAGATCTAAAATGTGTAAAATCAAAAAAGCATGTTGTAGGATAGCATATATTATATGATTCCACTTGAGTAAAAAATTCTGATACATCTATGTATACTACGTATGAATGTGTGTATACACACACACACATATATACACATGATCTCATCAGGATTATCTCTGTGGTATGTATTTGGGGGATAGTTAGGAAGAGAAAGTATTTACTTGACATTTTACAATCATGTAACATGAGCCTATTTTTATGTATAGTGTATAGATTATACATGATGTAATAATCTTAATTGTTATATTTATAGAGTAATATTTAAGATACTAGTATAAATTTAAAGACTAACAAAAATTGTATTTGGCTGTAAAAAAAAGTGAAGGCAGCTGGAGCAGGACATCAGGTTAAGGGATAAATGGGCTACAGTAGACAGAGGGAGGTGGCATAGAGGAGCCTGGGATGGGAGAGAGCAGGAGTTTCCTGATAAAGAGATTCAGAGCTCTGCTGAAAGAAAATAACCTCATGTAGGAGGATAGACATCTTCATTTTACAGAAGGGAAAGTGAAAAGAATGGGTGTGAATGATGTTTGGTTGTATGAGTTGCCCTTTATGATGGCTTTTGTTTTTGCCACTGAAGTAGGAAGTAAGCTAACCTTCTTAAAGAGAGGGAAGAAGAGCAGAGGTTTGCATTTCAAGAAAGGTAGAGAAGGGCTGAAAATGTTGTAGAAAGTGTAAGAGCAAGCTTATTGAAGAGAGTTAGAATTTCCAGAGCCAGAGTGGAGGGCCCAGGTGAAATTGGTAACCAAAATTTTATAGTGATACCAATCTGTTTAATTATATGTTTTTAGGTTTTTTTTTTTTTAATGGAACTTTGTTGGTTCATTAAAGGTGAATTTTGTTACATGGCTATGATGAAAGGACAAAGGAGTAAAGCAGTTTAAGGTAGTGATAAAAGATTGAAATGGTACATCATTGGCTCTCAGTTTGGAAATGAAAGAAATAAATGAAGAGGGCCGATGGATGGTGACATTGAAAAAAATAGTGTTTAATGGCAAGAAACTATTAAGAATGAACAAACGGGAAAGACAAAATGTATGGTCAAAGAATGGCCCATCTGAATTTTTTATTCTTCAGATGGAACAGTTCTAGGTAATGATGAAGTCTAGAATGGCCATTGGAATGGGTACTGAATGAGGAGAATGTCACTGGAGATATGAAGCTCAAGGAACTGAGAGGCCAGGCCCTAGCAGGAGTATTTCCTGACATTATATCTCTCAGTTAGGAAGACAGGCCAAGGGAACAGGAAAGGTGGGGTGCATCATAAATCAAGTGTTCCCAAGTCTCCTGGTCGTATTGCTATTTTTTTTACCATCTAAAACTATGTATGGTCTCTAATGATGAGATCCCTAGTCCTCTGGACATCAGAACTCCCTGCCTTAGCTCCTACCTCCTGGGACCTGAAATTTCATCCCTGGCCTGATTGATCATTGCTCTAAGTCCTCCAAAAGGATGGCTCCAATATTTTGCTGTGGATCTAAGTTTCCTTTATTGTGTCACTTATTAGGTCTAGTTTGTCACCATAGTCTATTCACTGCCCTGGGAAAATGTGGTACCAATTGAGGATCAAGCCTATTCCTCCAGGAGGTAGCAGTCCTTGAGGGCTAATTAGCAGAGATTCTGCTGGAGACATGTTCTTCCAGCAGTCCCTGCTTTTTGCAGCCATCTCTTCCAGCCACTGCCCCACACACCCAGCCCAAGGCTGCCCTGATTCCAAACTTCAGAATTTGTGTGGGATAGTAATCTAACATGATTATAAAGCTTTCGGTGCAAATTCTATCTTTAGTGAATAATACAGGTTCTTGGGATTATTGAAAAAGATGGTATTTCTAGTGTTCTCCTTGATGAGGAAGGTGGAAGGAATTAATCATGATCCATATGGAACCTAACATCTTGCCCCCAAAGATCACTGATGGTTCTGAACATTATTTGGGGCATGTCTTACAGAGGGGTCTTGGCTAATGTTATTATTTTTTATTTCTACTAAAGTGAAGAGGATCATGGTAAGTAATATTTTTTAAGTTTATTTATTTTAATTAGTTTCAAGTATACAGTACATTGATCATAATTCATAAAACAATCCCCCCAAATGCTTTCTCCCTCCCCTGACCCTTCACCTAGCCAATGTATTAATGCTAACTGCATTCCCTGTGCCATCCTCCCTATCCCTGTGACCATCCATCAGCTACAAATTTGTACTTCTTTAACCCTTCACCCCATTCTCCCAGCCCCCCAAACTCCCCTCCCCCTCTGTCAGCAAATTGTCCACTATATTTGTGAGTCAGTTTGGTTAGTTTGTTCTTTTTATTCCTTAGATTTTGCATATAAGTGAAATCATGTAGTGTTTATCTTTCTCTGTTGGACTTAAATATCCATCAAAACAATATCTTTTCTATCCCCTTCCTTTTAGTCTGTGTATGTCTTTTAATTTGAAGTGAGTCTCTTATAGGCAACATATGTAGGGGTCTTGGTTTCTTATCCATTCAGCTAACTCTATCTTTCGGTTTGAGTACTTAAGTCTTTTCCATTTGAGGTACTTATTGATAGGAATGTAATTGTTACCATTCTTTATTCCTGTTCTTTATACATATTTTTTCTTATTAAGAAGTCCCTATAACATTTGCTGTAATTCTGGCTTGGTGGTGATAAATTTCTTTAGCTTATTTTTTGTATGGGAGCTCTTTATCTGTCCTTCAACTCCAAATAATAGCTTTGCTGGATAAAGTATTCTTGGCTGTAGATCCTGGGTCTTCATCACATCAAGCCCTTCAGTCCTGCATACTTTCTTTTGAGAAATCAGCTGCCAGTCTTAGGGTGTTCCCTTATAGTAACTATCTGTTTTTCTCTTGCTGCTTTTACTATTATTTTCCTTGTATTTAACCTTTGGCATTTTAATTATGATGTGTCTTGGTGTGGGCCTCTTTGGATCCCTGTTTTTGGGGTTCTCTGAGCTTCCAGGGATTTTCTGTCCATTTCCTTCACTAGGTTAGGGAAGCTTTCCATCATTATTTCTTCAAACCGTTGTCCAACATCTTGATTTTCTTCAAGTACATCGATCAGATGGATATTTGGACCCTTAATAGTGTCCCATATGCTCCTTAAATTATTTTAAAAATCTTAGCATCTTTTTCTTGCCATTCTGATTGTGTGTCCTTGGCTTTCCCATCCTCTAGATAGGTCATTTGATCCTTTTCTTTATTCACTTTGTTTATTCCATTTAATAAACTTCTTATCTCGATGTGTTCTTCATTTCAGACTGGTTCCCTTTTATAATTTCCATTTCCATTTTAATGTTTTTTTTAAATCTCTTTGTTGAAGTTCTTGCTGAATTTATCTACACTTCCCAAAAGTTCAGTGAGCATCTTTATAACCAGTGTTTTGAACTTTGTATCTGTTAGATTACTCGACTCTATTATATCTGGATCTCAGTTCTGTTCTCTCATATGGTTTCTGCTTCTTTGTCTTCCCATTTTGGCTGCCTTTCTGTGTCTGTTTCTATGTACTAAGCAAAGCTCCTAAGTCTCCCAGTCTTATTAGTGTGGTTTATGGAGTAGGTGTCCAGTGACACAGTCCTGAGAGAGGTTCAGCTGTAGGCCAAATTTGCCCAATCCTCTGTCCCTCTGGGGCCACCTGTTAAAATTCAGCAAGTAATCCACAGATGCTGTGCTTACAGTTGTCTCAAAAGGTCACACCAGAAAGTGAGGCCAGCTGCCTCCAGTGTGAGTCCGGGTGCTGCTCAGCAAGGATCGCCTGACTCCTTGGCCCATCCTACCTTCTGCCATTGCAAGGTGATTTCTTGGATTTCTCCCTAGTAATATGACTTGTTAATCAAGATCCCAGGCTCTTTTTCCTTGCTGCTTGCTCCTTGTTTCCATCACAACTTTGATTTTCCTCTCATGGTAAATAATATTTTATGGCTGCTTACCCAGAACCTATGTAGAGATAATCCAACTAATTAGAGTACAGTTCCAGAATGCTAAAGAGGGCTCAATGAGTCTCTGATGATGTGTTTACAAAACAACATCCTTCAATTCCCCACCAACTGTGACATATGCACCCAGGCCAGGAATGCATGCAACTACCCTTGCCCATGTGTCCCAGGAAAACTATCAACTTAGATTTTGTAATAGAGCAACTCCCCTTCCAGCCCTACAATATCATTTTAATAGTATAGATACCAGAGATGCACCTCAGTAGTTGACCACAGTTTGCTATTCAACATTGTCATGTGGAAGACCAAGTAACTGAATGTCTCTTGCAATGTAATTTCTGGCATCCCTGATCTAATCACATATAAACACAGTAACAATTATGGTAATGTATAAAAAGAATGTCATTCATATTTATAGTCTTTACTGAACATTTAAAAAAATATATAGTTAAGAATTCTACATGGACTCAGGATGAAAAATCTCCTTGTATGCTTTACATTAATATTTTTATCAGTTAATTAAAGGATAAATATAGTATACATATATTATTACAAATAATACCTTAAATATGTTACTGTGATTAATAATGGTCATCAAAGTTATTTTATAGTATGTACATAAACTGTTAAAATATTTACTAAGTTGAGAAATATTTTGATAGTTAATATAAATATTGAGAGTGCATTATATATACACCACTAGGGAAAATATTTTTCAGCTAAAAAAATCTGATAAAATTAAATAATTACACAAGGCAGAATAATATATTAGATTGTATCAAAGTGATACTTTCTATAGAATTGCTTAATATAGTGCCACTCATTGTGTTAAACAAAATGACCTTTAATAGCTTTATTGAGTTATTTTATTTCATTGAGGTTAGTTACTACATTTTTAAAATCAAATACTCTAAAAACTCACCAAAGCAAAAATGGAAAAGAGAATGTTGTTGCTGCCACTTCAAATTTGACAAAGAAAAACAATGTCTAAATCATATGTAATATTCATGATAAATTATCATCAATCTGAGTATAATCAATTATTACAAACTGTATAAAGAAAAGAAAGGAAAAACAAAGTAATCCTCAAATACCTCACTCTTCTGACATCAGTTGAAAGGGAAGATCTACAAAATATCCCCCCAAAAGCAGAATAATAAACATAGGAGCAATCAAGCAGCTGGCAATGCCAAAGAATTCTCGTTCTTGCATGAGAATATCAAATTTTTAAAACTTGGCTATTAAATTTTCATAATATATTTGTAATACATATTAAATTGTTTAAGGCAAAATGGGTAATTTTTTTTTCCTGTAGTATCCAAATACAATCCATTAGTAAGCTTTGACTCTACTTTGATCAAATATTATACTTTAATACTTGGCCTTTTGGCATTAGGCTAAAATGCATATTTGATACACCGCTAAAGACATCTTTTCCAAAGTGATACACTTCTAACTTAAAACACAACTGCAAGCTTTTCCATGCATAGTTCATTCTGCTTCCAGGGGCCACTTACCATTTGCATGGCTTCACCTCCAAAGGTTCAAAATTTACATCAAGATTCTGTTGTAGCCGCCAGCCCCTGAAAGACACATGGGCCACCGGAACTCATTGAGTTATAGGAAACACTCTTTATTCAGCCAGCTGGGTCTGCCAGGGTACACAGACCCCAAATTAAGCAGCCCTGAAATGTAGAGGTACAGGGTTTTTAAGCCCCAAATCCCATTCTTCATTCTGTCTAAACACAAAGGTCTATCTTTCTTCTATTTACTACCTGTCAACTCACAGGTCAGGTGCATAAGCAGGGGTACAGAAGCAGAAAGCTTATTGTTAGAATGTTATGTTCCTATGGGTGACAGCCTATGTTCCCATGGACATAGCCATGTTCCCATGGACACAGCCAAGCAGTAATTTTCCTGCAAGTAATAAATTTCTAGCAGTCATTTTTCAGCCATTACATTCTCCACTGGCCTTAGCAGACAATCAAATCTTTGATTCTTTATATGGAATTTGTTTAGCCTCTATTCTGTAATACTAAAAGTCTAATAGAATTAATTCTCTTTTTATATGTAAACAAGAAATTAAGGAAACATGGGCCAAAAGTTAACAAGAGGAGGAGGATTATTACAGGTCTAGCTATAGCAGATAAAAGGGTTGTTAGCCATGGTGACCAATTGAACATCCTATGAAACCAGTTATTTGATTCTAGTCTCTGTCTTTCTCTGGCATCTAAATTTCTCTGTACTAGTAGTAAGCTTTTTCTAATTACTCCAGAGTTATTGGCATAGAAGCAACAGGTTTCACCTAGAGCCATACATAATCTATCTTGTTCTAAGAATAATAAATTTAAACCTTCTTTTATTCTGAAGGACTACTTCTGCTAGTGAATTGACTTGAAGTTCTAGCCCTGAGCTCAGTTAAGTTTAGGGGAGTTCCTACCCGACATAATAAGGGGTTTGGGTTTAGACAAACCAGCAATCTTGTCTATGTCTGGGGTGGTCTTATTTAAGACCTTGTGTATTGTCATTAGCAAAGTTATTAATGTTCCTTCTGGTTCTGGTTGTGGCTGGTCGAATGCCTGGGCTAAAGAGGAAAAGAGGAAGAAACAGAGGGTTAGACTTATGTACGCTTGAGTCTTAGTCTTAAGGGCCCATCTTCTTGAGCTGTCCACTCTCGTGCTGCCTTCACATGGGAGTGATGAATCCATGATGGGATGCCGTCTACTTTAACTGCAGTGGTGTTGTCAGGTAGACAGTGAAGGGTCCTTTCTATTTGGGTTCTAGTCCTTTGGAAGTGAACTTCCGGATCCACACAGAGTCCCCAGGCTGAAACTGATGGGGAAGTCCGTCCCCCGGGCTGAGTGGACAGCACGAACCGGACCAAATTTTCTTCTGTACACTTTGAAGGGCCTGTAAAGACTTAAGTAAGACAAGGTTATGCGTTCTGCCTTTTTCTCATCTTCTATTCTAGGTACTAAAGGTGGGGTTTTCCAAAGAAAATTTCAAATGGGGTGAATCCATTAATATACAAGTACACCTGGCTCGGAGAAGAGCAAAGGGGAGAAGTTCTACCCAGGTCCCACCAGTTTCTAATCCTAACTTGACTAATGTCTCTTTTAGGGTCTGATTCATTTGCTCTACTTGGCCCGAACTTTGGGTAGGCACAGTGGAGTTTTATTGCAAATTTAGGTAGCTAGCCAATTGCTGTGATACCTTTGCTATGAAGGCTGGCCTGTCATCTGACCCTAAAGTTCTGGGGAGACCAAATCAAGGGAGGATTTCTTGTAGTAGTTTCTTAGTAACTACTAAGGCAGTCTCTTTCCTGGTAGGGAAGGCCTCTACCCATCCTGAAAAGGTGTCTGTAAAAACAAGTAAATATTTGTAGCCCCCCACAGTTGGGGTTACCTCAGTGAAATCGACTTCCAGTGGTCCCCCGATAAGTTCCTCTTTCTCTATGCCTAGGTTCTTCTATCTTCCCCTTCTTTGGATTAACTTGGGCACAAGCCGGGCATTGTGAGGCAATCTCCTCTGCAGTTTCTTCTCTTCTGGAGCATCTTAGTTCGCCCTAGGTGTGTGGTCTGGTGTAGTTGGTGGAGGAGAGTCCTTCCAAGGGCCTGTGAGAGCCCGATTTTTTCATCTGGGGTTGTCCACCACTCCTGTTGGTTCCTAGTGGCTCCTTACTTGAAAATATATGTTCTCTTCTGCCGTATAGGTAGGAGACAGAGGCAGTTCGGGTAAGGGACAACAGTCAGTAGATGTGGTGGGGGCCCCACTGGCCTTGTGGGCTGCTCTTGCCTCTGCATCTGCTTGTTGGTTTCCCTCAGCCTCAGGACTATTTCCTTTTTGATGCCCTTTACAAAGAACAATAGCCAGAGCCTTAGGCATCTATATGGCTTCAAGTAAGGCTAAGATCTCCTTCCTTGTTCTTAATGTCCTTTCAGCTGAAGTCAGAAGCTCTTTCCTTGTAGATGGCTCGTGCATGTGCAGTGGCAAAGGCATATGGCTGTCAGTGTATATTGTGACTGCCTTATCCTTTCCCCATCTTAGTGCCTCAGTGAAGGTGATGAGTTCTGCCTTTTGAGCAGAAGTCCTATGGGGAAGAGCTTGTGACCAGATAGTGCCAGTTAGAGTTACGACCCCTGCCCAGCATACCTCCTTCCTTCCTATGAAGCTGCTCCCATCCATGAACAGAACTTCATCGGCCTCAGGCAGAGGGGAGTCTTTGAGGTCTGGCCAGGAATACACAGCATCTGTGAAATCTGTGCAGTCATGAATGGGGTCTCGGGTCTGAGTCTGGCAACAGATTGGCTGGGTTGATGACAGTAGCTTTGGATTTTAGCCATACTTTGGGGTCATCTGGTGCCTCCCTGTTGTTGAACACCTTCTGGGCTATCTCAACAAGTTGGGACAGGTTCATCCTTGCAAAACCTTCTAATTTTTCAGATTTAGGGGCTGCCTGAGTAGCAAAGGCTATATTAATTGCCTGCTGGTTCTCAGGGGCCTCAGGATCAATGGGGTGTATACCCAGTACACCTCATTCAAGAGACGCTCCAGGGGATTCCTGAGGTCCCTCCCTGTATAACTTCAGTTACCTTAGAAAGGTTAGTTGGCTGGTGAGCAGCCATCCTAATTCCCCAATTAGAATCTGGTGGTACCGATCTAATGCCGTCTCCCCCTGAGAATTGTGTCCCCAGTCTGGGCGGTGGAGGGAAATTCCTCCTCAATCTGTTCCCCTGCTTCCTCAACTCTCCTCCCTCCCACAGCTATCTTTTGTGTTTCAGTCCGAATGCGTCTGAGTTCTTCTGAGGTCAAGGGGTAATTAAAAGCTGTTGGCAATTGTCCCAGGTGGGGCAGTGAGTCTGAAAGACACTTTCTAAGAGTCCCATTAATGCCTGGGGTTTCTCAGAGAAAGGCAGATTCTGTGCCTTCCAGTTGTACAGGTCACTAGTGAGAAAGGCACGTAAACCATAAAGGGCCTGTCAGTGTGCTGCCCCTGGGTGGTGCTTCTCCAAGGGGAGGATGGCCGGGTGGTGGTATCGGCTGATGCCCTGCCAGAGCGGAGCAGGAGGCCCATAGGGGTTACCTGCTGGCCATCTGAGGAGGTAAGGCAGTGCTATTTGGCCTCTGTTGTCCTGGATTATAGGGTGGGGAAGGTCACTGTCCTCCGGTGGAGATTGGAGGACTGAGGGACTGGGCTGTCTTGGAGATTTAGTTGCTGCATGTTTTGGGGTGCCCACAACTAAAACTGCTCCCCGAGAAAGGGCACACTGGCAGAGCCAAGGAGGAGGGTTCTGAACAAGGTTTAACCATTGATAATGTAGGGAAACTGATCAGGATGTCTGGGTCTCCCGTGACAACCTTCCAAACGTTCCTCACCAAACCCTTGAAGTCCGGAGGCCAGTTTACATCAAATGACAGCCACTCAACTTTACACAATGTCCTTAGTCTGCCTGAAGAAAACTTTATGTCATAATCAGCTCTCTCTACAAACCCTTCTTTGAAATGTCGCAGGAGACACCCAAGGGTGTCTTCTGTGAACTCAGGCTTCCCCCCATCGCTTGCACAGAAAACACAAACAGAAAACACAAAACAGACACCCCAATGAGAATAATTACTGAGGTGCACATGGATCCAGAGAAGTCTGCCACCTACAACCTAGAGAAGCCCAAGAGACAATAAACAAAACCCAACAACAGGGCACAAGGCGGCGTCTCGCCACCTGGCCATGGTCTGGGAGATATGATTGCATCTAGTCTCTCCACAGACCCCAATGACCGGTCAACAGAACCAGGAAGCTACCTTTTATCCAGATGCTGAGGCCTTGGAGATTCCAGATTTTTGTCGGGACCAGGAATAAAGAGCGTTTCCCGAAAGTTGTGTCCTTGACGATTGCATTAACTCCATCATGGCATTCAAGAGCCCTGGAATGTCTTAGGTTGGCCACCCCTTTGATTCTGTAACAGGGACAGCAGCAACCGCTTCGGAGGCTGGTCTGGTCTTAGATCTCAGGGCCACTCCCCGAGATCTCGCTGGGGCCTCCAAATGTTGTAGCCGCCAGCCCCTGAAAGGCACACGGACCACCGGAACTCAGTGAGTTATAGGAAACACTCTTGATCAGCCAGCTGGGTCTGCCAGGGGTACACAGACCCCAAATTAAGCAGCCCCGAAATGTAGAGGTACAGGATTTTTAAGCCCCAAATCCCATTCTTCATTCTGTCTAAACACAAAGGTCTTTCTTCAATTCACTATCTGTCAACTCACAGGTCAGGTGCGTAAGCGGGGGTACAAAAGCAGAAAGCTTATTGTTAGAATGTTATGTTCCTATGGGTGACAGCCTATGTTCCCATGGACCACAGCCAAGCAGTAATTTTCCTGCAAGTAATAAATTTCTAGCAGTCATTTTTCAGCCATTACAATTCTACTTGTGAGGGAAGGAAGATGGTGGACTAGGTAAAAGCAGAGTTTGTCTTTTTCTAGGTCCACATTGAAATTACAAGCAAATTATAAAAAATATCAATGTGGAGAATCACCTGAAGTACACCTAAGTCTGATAAGATGAAGGAGCCACATCAAAGTGGGTAGAAGGGGCAAAGTCATGAATCAGGCTGGACTCACACCTGCGGGTGGTGAAGGAACCACCGGGAGGGAGAGTGAGGCTGCAGAAGCTCTTCTGAAGGGAAGAGGGGTCCTGGTCTCATTTGGGAGCTCTCCAGCCCAGGGTCCCAGCCCAGGGAAGATTAGATTCCAATAACTCTTGACTGTAAAAATCCAGAGGGGATTCTAGCCATCTGGGTGAGATGGAAGGAAAGTGAAACCCTAAATGCTGTGCATAGGCTGACCTGCGGACACTCACCTGGGACACCAGCAGTGTCAGAGGCTCACATGGGATTTACACTGAAAAAGTCTGCATTAAATGGAACCAGAATGAGGGCTGGAAGGGCAGCCACCATTGTGCCTTAGTCTGGCCACCCTACTGGGCAATCTACAGATGGCACCATTAGGAAGTGCTGACCTGAGGAGATCAGCCTGCCCAACCATCCTGAAGATTGCCCTGGGACTTTTGCTGCTGGATGGCTGCCATGGCCTGTGCCAATTCAGGCCAAGCATTCACAGCTGGTGGCCAGCACTGTGAGCCGCATTTCTGAGATAGGTTCAGGCAGATCACTGCTGCCAACGTGAACTTGGTGGATTTCGAGGATCCGTGGGCCAGTCCCAGACAACAGCTGGTCTTTGCTATGATATGGGACTTCTGAAGGAACACATGAATAGTTACCAAAGCAGCAGCAAGACTGAGGCTCTATTGATCTGACTGCCATTGTCCTCTCTGAAACCTCACTGACCCTAGCCACAAAATAGCCCCAGGCAGCCCATTGACAGCGATCTGCCACAGCCCTGCCTTCTCCCCCTCGCCATCTTTCAATCCACACAGGCAACAAACTTTGGCTAGCTCAGGGCGGGCACTGCATGAAAATCAGTGGTAGGTAGACCTCTGCCTCCTACAAAAGTTGCAATACTGCGTCCAGGGAGCACAGGGGTTTGTAGGACTGTCCCAGACAGCAGTGGGTCTCACTGTGATCTGTGACTATAGGGGGAATGCCAGCAAAACAGAAGTTGCAGCAAAACAGAGGCTGTATTGTCCTGGCTGTATTGTCCTGACGGTCCTTGTCTCCCTGAGATCCCGCTTCACCCAAGCCACAAAGTGCCTGTAGCCCATTGACAGGCAGCCTTCCGTATCCTGCTTGGCTCTGGGGTTGTACAGTCCACGCAGGCAACAGACAGCTAGCACAGTGAGCGCATTTTTGGGAAAAAAGTTGTGGGCGCACCACTGATGCCTGTACGAGCTGCAATATCTCTTGAGGGGATTGCATTGGCCTGATGGCCCTTGACTCCTGAGCTCCTGCCCCCAGCCAATACACAAAGTGCCTGCCACATTCAGGCAAATTCAGGCCCCGGGTGGGCAGCAGCTGACCTTGCTATGATTGGAAACATGTACAGGGGCCACAGAGACAATGTTGGCATGTAAACTGACATTATAGTGGCAGGGGATTTACTCAACAGACCCAGAAGACTCCTGGGGTCCCTGTTCCACCCAATATGCATATCACCCAGAAGCTCATCCAGTTTCAGAGACTAACGGGCAGCAAAAAGGCAGTGTTAGGCCTTGAGGAAGCACTGGTCCCTCTGCTAAATTGCCATAGGTCGAGGATGGAGGATAACTGACTACTGCCTAAACATTGTCTCTTCCACTTACCCTATAAATCTAGCATAGGCAACAACCATCTGCAGATTGTTTTGTAGTTCCCACCAGGTAGCCCTGAGCAATCAAAAGCATCAGCTGATCTTTGAGCCTACCAAGGGGCCACAAAACCAATGCATCTAAGGCTGGCATCAGATCACAACAGAGCAACCCCTGACTAATCCCATTAGTGGTACACACAAAGGGTGGTTGCAACAAGTACACAAGTCTGCTAGGGCAAATCCCACTCAGTGGGGTCAGCCTCCACATAGAAGCTCTTACCCTGTGGGTGAAGCCAATCCCCACAATTAGTCAGTGTGGGCACCAGGCCTGACTGGTCCAAGGTCTGGCCAGTCCAAGGTCTTGCTGTGACCAGGCCCTTGGCTAGGAATAGGACTCCGACTTAGAAAATACGTAAATATACTTCAGTTTATTGTATCTCGCATGTGTGGCTGAATGCCACTTTTGTGATCTACTATGTGAGGACCATGCAGTCCCTGAAGAGAAGAAAAACAGAAGGAGATGAGAAAGGGGAGCAGAAATGTGTGCAAGACTGCACGCCCCATGCAATAGACTGCACTCCCCAATAGAACTGCACTCCCAACATAAATGCAATCTGTACAATAAAGTTGTGCTTGCTGTTTCGTCATCATACCTGCTCTTGTGTATCCTTCCAGCTTACACCATCAAACCTTCCCTTTTGCGTCAGCAATACTGCTGACACTTGGCAGAGTGGACACAAACCGCCAGACCCTGACAAGTTGGTGTAGTTGACATGATCTAGCCACTTGGCTTTGGCTCTGCCAGTCAGCCTGAGCATTAATCCCATCCACTGATATACTAACAACAGTAAAGGCTTGGCGACAACAGAAGGTCACACACAGCCCACACAAAGATCACGTCCAGAGCCCTTGGCACAGCGGATCAGGGAGAGTGAGCCACTGGGCTACACAGGACACTTTTCACATTAGGACAGTTGGCCAAGGTTAAGAGATGAAACAAATATTTCTGACACATAGAAACAAACACAGAGAGGCTAATAAAATGAGAAAACAAAGAAATATGCCATAAGTGAAACAACAGGAGAAAACTTCAGAAAATAAGCTGAGAAAAAGGAGGCAAGCAACCTACCAGAAAAGTGTTCAAAATAATGATTATAAGGATGCTTGATAAACTTATAGGGAAAATGGATGAGCACAATGAGTACATCAACAGAGAGATAGGAAGCACAAAAATGGACATGAAACCATTAAAAAGATCCAGACAGAAATGAAGAATACAATAACCAAAATGAAGAATACACTAGAAGGATTCAACATAGATTGGAATGAAGCAGAAGATTGAATCGATGAACTGGAAGACAAGGTAGCAGAATACACCCAATCAGAACAACAAAAAGAAAAAAGAATTTTAAAAATGAGGATAGTAAAAAAAATTAAAATTAAAAAAATAAAAAGATAAAAAAATGAGGATAGTTTAAGAGACCTCTGGGACTACATGAGGCGTAACAATATCTGGATCACAGGACTACCTGAAGGGAGAAGAGAGCAAGGGATTGAGAATCTGTTTGAAGAAATAATGATAGAAAACTTTCCTAACCTGGGAAAGAATTGACATCCAAGTTCAGGAAGTACAAAGAATCCCCAAAATAGGAATTCAAATAGACCCACACCCAGACAATCATAATTAAAACGCCAAGGTCAAAGACAAAGAGAGAATCTTAAAAGCAGCAAGAGAAAGGCTAGTTACTTACAAGGGTACTCCCATAAAAATATCTGTTGATTTTTCAATGGAAACTTTGCAGGCCAGAAGGGACTAGCAAGAAATATTCAAAGTTATGAAAAACAAGAATCTACAACCACAATACTCTACCCCGCAAGGCTTTCAATTAAAATGGAAGGTGAGATAAAGAGCTTCCCAAGCAGGAAAAAGCTTAAGAATTCATCATCAACAAGCCAGTATTACAAGAAATGTTAAAAGTACTTGTGTAAAGAGAAGGGTAAAAAAAGAAATAGAAATAACAAATACAAATAATAAAATGGCAGTAACTGTGTACCTATCAGTAATCACTTTAAATGTAAATGGATTAAATGGTCTAATCAAAACATATAGGGTAGCTGAATGGATAAGAAAACAAGACCCATGCATATACTGTCTACAAGAGACCCACTTCATCAAATGACACTCACAGACTGAAAGTAAAGGGATGGAGAAAGGTATTTCATGCAAATGGAAATGAAAAAAAAAAGCAGGGTAGCATACTTATATCAGATAAAATAGACTTTAAAACAAAGGCTATAATAAGAGTCAAAAAAAGGGCATTACATAATGATAAAAGTATCGATAAATCAAGAGGACATAACCCTAGTAAAAATTACACACCCAACATAGGAGTCCTACACACCAAAAACAATATTGACAGACATAAAAGAGAGAGCAATAGTAATACACTCATAGTAGGAAACTTTAACACCCCATTGACACCAATGGACAGATCTTCAGGCAAAGAACAACAAGGAAATAATGGGCCTAAAATATACTAGGCTAGATGGATTTAATAGATATTTTTAGAGCATTTTACCCCAAAGCAGCAAAATATACATTCTTTCAAGTGTGCATGGAACATTTTCTAGGATAGACCACATGTTAGGACACGAAACAAATTTCAATAAATTTAAGATGATTGAAATCACATCGACTGTCTTCTCTGATCACAATGGTCTAAACTATAAATCAACTAAAGAAAAAAACTGGAAAATACACAAACACATGGAGGCTAAATAACATGCTATTAAACAATGAATGGGTTATTAATGAGATCAAGGAAGAAATCAAAAGATGCCTAGAGACAAATGAAAATAAAAACACGACTCAAAATATGGGACACAGCAAAAGCAGTCCTAAGAGGGAAATTCATAGCAATACAGGCCTACTCAAGAAACATGAAAAAGCTCAAATAAACAATCTAACCTTACAATTAAAGAACGAGAAAAAGAACAGCAACCAAAGCCCAAATGAATAAAGGAAGCAAATAAAAAGACAGAGCAGAAATAAACAAAATAGAGTCTAGAAAAACAATACAAAAGATTATGGAAACCAAAAGCTGGTTCTTTGAAAGGATAAACTAAATGGATAGATCCTTAGCCTGACTCATCAAGAAAAGGGAGAGGAAACAGAGAGGACTCAAATAAATACATCAGAAACGAAAGAGAAGAAATAACGACAGGCTCCATAGAAATACAAAGGATCATAAGAAAATACTAGGCACAATTATATGGCAACAAATGGGACAATCTGGAAGAAATGGACACATTCCTAGAAACATAAAAATCTCCCAGGACTGGGTCAAGAAGAAACATAAAATTTGAACTGACCTATTACCAATGAAATAAAATCAGTAATCAAAAACCTCCCCAAACACAGAAGTCCTGGACCAGATGGCTTCATAGGCAAATTTTACCAAACATTCAAAAAAGAATTTATCACCGATTCTTCTCAAACTATTCCAAAAATTTCAAGAAGAGGTAGGGCTCCTAACTCTCTTTTATGAGGCCACCATTACCTTGATTCCAAAACCAGACGAAGACATTACCAAAAAAGAACACTGATGCAAAAATCTTCAAAATATATCCTTTGAAAGAACGAATGAATGGGTGAATTATAGGGGACCCTTGAAATACCTAGGTTTAGAGTTAAATTGGGAATGTGTAACAAACATATTAAGTGAAAAAAAAAAGATTGAGACCCTAATAATTCTGGTAACAGTTAAGATCTGGTTTAGTGGTTATGGTAAATGGAACATGTGTAAGTATAGATAGAAAGAAGCAAGGGAATGGTTCAATAGAAGAATATGAGGATGCAGTTCAGGAGTTTTGAGATAATTAGAGTCAGAGTGTGAACATGCTGGTGAGAAGCACAAAGCTGAGGGAAATCAACTGAGCTGGAGAAATAGGAATTGGGACATAAGGTGTCAAAGAGGCTAATACAGTGGATACAAATAAACCTGACCTATAGATGATGTTTAAAAAGGTTAATCCATGAAATGATGCTAATAGCAGGAATCTGGATGGAGAGAAAAAATGGAGAGCAAACATTGTCAATAAATGCCATAAATACAGTGCACTTACCTTCTAGAGGTAAGATAATGTAAGGATCGAAGGTTGAAAAGACTTAATAAAATTTGACAGGCTGGCAGACACAACAGGACAGAAATTTTTCTTTCATCATAAAATAAGTGGGAGTGAAAGGTGGGGATTTCACAAGGAAAGATAGTTGGGCAGAAGTGTCATCAAGATAACTGGGTTTCTGTTAAGATAAGGGAATACAAGTGAACTTGTTCAACAAGGCCAGCTGTGGGTATGGGCCATGTAGCAAAGTCTGATGGTGGAGATCAGGGTTGGAGTCACTTAATTTATTTTGAAGGAAAACAGGGCAATTTTTATTTTTGTTGTTTGTTTTTAGATAGTAGGAGTAAATAAAGATGAAGTAAACTGAAGGCTTGACTAGGAGGCTGGGACCAAAATTTGGCACTAGGGCTGGGAAAAATAAGCTAAAGCAATCCTATTGGTTAAGGGAGTTTGAGGTGGGTGGCAGGAAGATCTCAAGTTGATAGGTTTATTTATGTAGGCATAGTTACTTCCAAACAAACACTCCTCAGTTTGATTAGGTATCCAAAATCTGAGCAATAAATGATTTCTAGAGCTGTTTCTTCTTCAATAAATAGAAAACACTTTATTTTTGTCTGAATTCATGTGATGAACTCCATGGGATCAATAGGTCAGAAGCCCACATCCGGCTTCTCTCAGGTTTCAGAGGCCAAATGTGAGAAGTGGAGCCTTTTATTCCAGCTCATTCACCAATATTTTTAAATAAGAGAAAGATTCAGCAGGTTCCTTTTCCCCATTATTTAGCTTATTGACATTTGTCATGGACTTAGAATGACTGAACACAGAATGACAAATACACACACTTAATAATGACTAAATATCAAATCCTCTATTTTGGAAACTGGAGCTTACCTATTCAAAGTCCAATTTCTCTCCTGACTCCATGTCTTTTCCTTGCAAAGTCTCATCCAACCTCATTAAGTAAGTGGTCTCCATAGGTTTGAGCAAACTGATCTCACAAACAGAGAAAAGAAAAATTGAGTGATGGAAATCTTATACTAATAAATCGGTAGTAGTCATTTCATATAAAAAGTGGTAGAAAAATCATCAAGTCTCTTTGCTTCAGTAACCACTCTAATGACACAAGTCCACCATTAGACAAGAGACTAATGACAGAATGAGCTACTAGGAAAGGAAAAACTTGGTGGTTTCCAGTGTTAATATGGGGGTGGAAGATAGTTTATTTTAATTTTCTAGAGCCGCCCATATCCTCACTTGTTCTCATCATACGAATGTGGAATATTATGTTAATTAATCATTTATGTATTTTATATTACAGAACCTCTAAAGTACAAAGGCATCTTCTGGTGTATGAAAGTGGAGAAGCTCACATAAAGAGTGGAGTCACTCATGACATTGATCACTTGGATAAAATATGTGTTCTTTGGTCAGAAAATAGAAGAAGACCCTGTTGGTACTAGTGGGAAGGGGAAGGGAGAAGCCCTGGTCATTGAGTGGAAATCCTTCTTGATCTTGACTACAATGTAGCCAAGATATCCAGAAGGAGATTTGGGATCTTCAGATGATTTCTTCCATGGGAAGTTGAGCCAAAACTTTGGAAGTCAGAACAGAGGTATGGTGGGATTTCGGACATGCTACCCTAAAATATGGCACCTTGGAATATTGAATATCTTAAGTTCATGGAGTTTGAGGAAATAGTAGAAGCACGAAGATGACTCTGACCCCTGCTCTCATTTTTTTTCCTTGAAAGCAGGAGATAAATCTCCCATGTGGAAGGTACCCTCCCCATACCATCCTTATCACCAGAGACAGGAAATTAGGCTGTATATTTTTTCACTATTTTACTACCCTAAGCCAAACCCCTTTGCCTTGTCAATTCTTCACAAAATTTTGTTTCTTTTGTCTAAAAGAAACAAAGCTTTGTCCACTCTGGGTCACTTCTTTTGGATTTGTGGTCTCTTATGATGACTCCCATATACATATTAAAATTTAAATAAAATTTTACATGGCTTTTCTCCTGTTAGTCTATCTTTGTTAGTTTAATTTTTAGATCCAGCCAGGGAGCCTAAGAGAGTCAGAAAAACTTTTTCTTCCCCTATAGGTAGAAAGCTGTAAATTTGAGTCAGCCATTTAGAGCTAAGTAAAACCATACCAGATTAAACCATATCAGTAAAACCATATCAGGGCATAAACAGGACAAGTTCTATCAGCCTGGGTACACATCAGCTCATTTAAAATTAGAAAATTGTATTTTATATGCCAGAAAGTTTTCTGTGTGTGTATTTACATATTTTATGTTCTCTTTCTTTTTCTTTCTTTCTTTCTTTCTCTTTCTTTCTTTCTTTCTTTCTTTTTTTCTTTCTTTCTTTCTTTCTTTCTTTTCTTTCTTTCTTTCTTTTTTCTTTTTTTCTTTCTTTTTCTTCCTTCTTTCTTCCTTCCTTCCTTCCTTCCTTCCTTCCTTCCTTCCTTCCTTCCTTCCTTCCTTTCTTCTCTCTCTCTCTCTCTCTCTCTCTCTCTTCCTTCCTTCCTTCCTTCTTCCTTCCTTCCTTCTTCCTTCCTTCCTTCCTTCCCCTTCCCTCTCCTCCCTCCCTCCCTCCTTCCTTCCTTCCTTCCTTCCTTCCTTCCTTCCTTCCTTCCTTCCTTTCCTTCCCTCCCTCCTTCCTTTCTTGTTTGTTTGTTTGTTTGTTTGTTTAAATTGATATTTAGATTTAAAAGCTTTTGTGAAAGTTCCAATCGGTCTTAACCATGTTAAGGGGAAAACAAAAAATGGATTTGTGTCCATACGTTAGCCAAAATTAAGGGGCACAGAGTTTAACCAAGGGTCAGGATAGGGTGGCAGAAACAACCAAAATATGAGAGCCTGGAGCAGAAGGCGGGTTGGCTAGCTGTTAGGGCCATTTGAAGATCGTCTTACAAAATAAAAGCCTAAACGTGTTGCGTTTCCTTTTACTAGTGGACTGGGCTGTACCTTTCCTGGCAAATCCAGCCCTCTAAAGTGAAAGTATCATCACAATTTCGGGAAAGATTCATTGCTGACCTTGAGCTACTTTCATTCCAGAATACTACATCATTGAACAGCTGGGTGAGATGACCTCTCCCTTTAAAAATAAAATAACGCTAAGTGCACAAATATTTGTGCGCCAATATTTGATAATTTGTTTTCTGCTAGAGACATTTATTACAGTTAGAGCCAGTCTCATTAAAACTCACTGTCAGAAGTTGCTTAGCCTAAAATTTAAAAAAGTGGATTCTGGTTTTTTCATCTGGACTGAGGTAAAACCTGAATTTCTCTCATTACCAGTGTATTGTGCTAACTATCATTATTTTTTCTGCATCTTTTTAAAATATATTTTTGCTCACAGGAGAGAAGTTATCAAGTTCTATGTTTTTTGAAGATATTTTTTTGAAGTCAGAAATAATTTTAGAGAGTTGGCCAATTTGTGGTTGAGAAAGCAATGGAATTCAGGGAGGGATACAGAACAGGGAGTTTATGAGACATGCTTAGGACAAACTTTACTTACTTTTGGTCTGCTGTGGTCATAGTTGTTTTTCTGACCACATTTCTTTTCAGTATGTGAATGGGAATGACCTTAAGAATTACAAACAAAATGACATAGAAAGAGTACCAGTTAACAAAGATTTTAATCCCAACTTTAGTCATAACTAAGGTAATTAGTATTACTGTTTTAATTTGTTTTCAATGGCACTGTATTTGGAAAATAAGTTCTGTTCCCTCCTTTCCTCTGAAGGCTGTTGGCAGGTTGAAGAATCAAAGTGGCAAGGCAAACTGAATGATTCATATTAAGGATATTACTGGATAGCTCTTCCCAGATGATGCCTGTGTAATTTTACTACAGTCACTCTTGTGAAGATTTATAGCCAAAAACACAAAAATAGTTTACTAGTTGGACTCTAGAGTGTCAAATGTTGAGGGAATCAATTTAGTCTGATGGGACTGATGGGAGAGGAGAAGAGAAGAATTTTTCATTAATTAAGCAAACGTTTAATGAGCGCTTAATATAGGCTTTACTAGGTGTTACTAGGAAATAAAGAAAAAGTTAAAGCCTCCTCTAACAACCCAAAATCCACTTGGGGAGACAAAATGTCACAACAGAATAACTAAGTGGAAGGTCAGTACTCTTTTGATTAAATATCAGTGCTATGTATAGGAATTCGAACCAAGAGAGACCATTTTATCCGAAAGGCTTTGTGGAGAAGGTAAAATTTTGGTCATGAAATTTATACTTACTAATTGCCTCTTTTCATTGAGCATGTCTAAGAATTTTGAATATGAAATGTTTAAGAGCTATATTAGTTCAATTAAGGATGGAATAGAAGTGACACATGGTGTTCCCACAGGTCAGTAAGATTGGTGGAAGAATCAAAACTCCTATTGACTTATAACTGCCAATCCTTGACTAAATAACTGACATAATTATTTTACATTGACTGAGTTCTGTTGATGCTAAAACCTCAGGAGAAAAACAGGTTATTTTCTTCTGAGGAAGATCAGAACAAAGCCAAAACCTGTCTTTATGACTCTGGGAATGTAATTATACACACCTGGAGCTTTCCACCTCTGCTTCATCCAGCTCTTCCTGGAGAACAGCCAAAGGCATTTTAAGACACACAGCAGTGTCTCTCTTTCCACAGTTGGGAATCAAAATCAGATGTTTCTCTTCATTCTTCACAGGAACCTTCACCGTTATGTCCCTATGTGAAGCTTCTAAAAGCCATGCTCTTCAGATGTTGGAAAGAAATATGCAGAAGAGTAACATTTTAACTACATGCGATTTCAAAATGTGTTGGACACAGGGCATGGGAATTTTAAGAATGTAGAACAGTAAAAGAATTTGAAAAAACAACAATGACTTGCCCGATAGGGAATGTCTATCAAGTGAATTCTCTCTTACCCCTAAAACAAAGATTGTAGGCCATGGTCTCAGTGGTATCTTAGTTCTTATCTGTACACTTTTATCTTACCTTTTTTTCTTAGCTCTAACATAAGAAGAAATGATGATGATGATGATGATGATGATGATGATGATGATGATGATAATAATAATAACAATAATAATAATAAAAGAACACCTCCTAAACTCAGGAAATAACTCAGGTTATTTAGATAGATGTGATACCTTATTAAGCACTTTGCCTTAAACAGTCGATAACAGGAGTACCTCCCACCTTATCAGTGGGTCATATATCATGTAGTGTTACTGACAGACACTAGAGGCATGAGTGTGCCCAGAATTCACCACGGTTAGCACAGGCTGAGCCACTGTGAGAAGCCTGGTTTAGGAGGCATGGCTGTTTCTAACTAGAATTTGCTCTTCCCAGACCTTTGCTCTTTAAATATTGTGGTAAGGGATTTCTCAGATGCACAGTAAGATGTTTCCCGTTGAGAGAGAAAATACTAACTAAATCAGTGAAATAGTAGCTTGTGGTACTTGGTCAATAATTTCTTTGTGGCTCAGAGTCAATAGTGACCGGATTCTCAGCTTTTACTTCCTGGCAGTGAGACTACCAATTTCAAAATACAGCTTCATAAAGCATTTATGCAGACACAATATGGTGTGTGTCTGTCTTTTTAAATTGCTTATTTCTCCTTACTCATCCTCTTTTGGATATTGGTATATCTGCTTTAAAGAACTATAAATAAAAAAAACCAACCCTCCCCATGAATTAGCCATAAAAATTATTATTTTTTTTTCTAGATGGGAAAGATGTCTTTCTCACAGATTTTCCTCTGGTTTACAAATGACAAAGAACTTGCTCAGCATAAACGTCTTTGGGTGGGCTGATCACATTCAGGGATGTCAGAGACAGGAAAAGATTGCTATTTCTGTTCTGAAATATTTTGATTCTTTATCAGCTATGCAATTCTTTTAACAAGAAAATTATTGTTTTATTGTTCATAGTTTTGTGCCCACTCTAATCTAATAATGCTTCCAGATTTTCGAGCAAAACACATTTGCATAGCACACATTTTGTTGTGGAATTGGAAGAGGTTCCAAAGCCATTTGGTGCTGATAACATAGATAAATGGCTATCACCTGGTGTTTGTGTAAATTTCATTTCTCTCCCTGACAAAGGCTAGATGAATTTAGGCATTTAGAGATGATGTCATCACATTACACTATTCTGTAGCTTTAGATCAACTGGTAATTTAACAATGTTCTTTCCTCCTAAAAGATACCGCCTCTTCCCCCAAAATAAGTTCACTGCCAACTTTCCCATCTTTCCAAGAATATTGGCTGAAGGGGGATTCTATAAACCACAGAACAATTTATAGGCCTTGATGTAATCAAAGACTTTTTAGAAGCTGATAGTTAATATTGGCATTATTTCTTTCAGTGGTCTATAATAGAGGTCATTAACTGAATGCCATGAAGCTGATGACTCAGGGGATCCTCAAATTTGTGATGTCAATAGTAGCACTTGACATGATGCTCTAATCCTTCTGGACACTCACAGATATGGTACGTTTGAATCTATGGCAGAAGTTAGAATTTGTATATTAGCTTCAGGTTAACTGAAGACAAAAAACTGCTTCTCTGCCCCTCAGGCTGCTGCTGAGCAACTTTGGCTCATCCCAAGGCAGAGGCCACCGGCTGGCTTAGACACGCCATTTGCACACACACCATGGGGACACTGCAGAGCAGCACAGCCTATAATTCCCAAAGTGAAAAGTCCAAGAGGGAAATGGGAAATAAATAGACCTCACTGAAGTATATTCTAACCAGTCACAGCTCCCTTTGGAAGAAACCAGCTCAAAATATCCCTGGGAGTTACTGAAGTTAAAAGAGCCTAGCAATTTCCCCATGAGGTTAGTCAAACAGAGAGGAAAGGTAAAATTTGGGTGAAATGCTTGTAACATGGCCAAGGTCATGGCGCAAACAGTCAGTTATCTGGAGGAAAGTTTTATAAGTGTGGTCTGTGTATAAATGGAGGATTTAAAGTTTAGTTTTAAAAGAAAATTATTCCCAGTGGTGACCATCTCATGAGTCAGAAATGAGAGTTGCCAAGCAACAAGAGAAACAAAGATAAGTTCCAAGAAGTTCATTAAGAGCACAGCTTCAGGGCTTTGCTCAAACGTCCTCCACCCTCATGGAGGAGACATACCCAGTCAGACTTGATCCCTCTTCTCTGTCTCTGCACCACCCCATGGGCTCCTACAGCACTTTGTTTACATTGTTAGTTTTAGCATAGAATATATTTTGCCTTGTACCATTGCATTTAGTATGTTTATGTTTCCCAATTAGATCCTTTAAGGCAGGGCCCATGTCTTATTTGTCTTTTTACTAACTTTTGCTAGAAACAGTATCTTCCTATTCATAATAGTTTTATATTAAATTGAATGTTAACTGCATATAAATTATCCCTGCCTGTTGTTCCTTTAAGGCCTATCTCAAATGTTCCCACTTTCAAGAAGTCTTTTCTTATTTCTGATGTGTTTTCATCTCTCTCTGAATCCCTACAGACTTCCTTGTACTTCTTCTAGAACACACTATTTTGCCTTGTATTATAGTCATTCCAGTTTGGCCTTTACTGTGTACTCCTTCAGGACAGCAACCATGTCTGTCTTGGCTCTAACTTGGGCACAAATGTATTCATTTATTCATTTTTTCATTCGTTCCATGAATGTAACAGCATTAACTATGTGGATTCTGTTCTAGGACTGGCCTTACAAAGCAAATAAAATAGATATGGCTTTTATTCTTAAAATCTCAAGAGGACTTCTGACAAGTAACTAGGAAATTAAAACTCAATGTTTTGATGCAATATAGAGACCATGTGATCATGTGTGACCTGGTCCAGGGGATCACAGAAGACTTTTGATGAGGACGTGAGACTCATACTAAGACTTAAAGAATGAAGAATTAGATGTGCAAAGGCCAGGAGCAGGAGGGAGACTGGTTTATTTAAGAAGCTGAAAGCAGTTCAGAAGTTCCAACTGGGTCAAAGGAAGAATAACTCAAATTTACATCATAGTTTCAGTGGGGAAGGAGGAGACAAGACTATAAGCAGGGTGGCCATATAATTTATCATCTCAGCTGATGCACTTTGAGAATGAAACTGTGAACTCATAATAACTTGCACTGAGAAAACAGGTGCAAACTGGACTACGCAGATAAATTAGGACATTCAATCGTTCTATCTATGACCAAGACATTTCACAGATTTAAAAATCTTAATGTCAGGGTTTCTCCTCTTTTGACTTTATTCTAGATCACATTTTACAGAAATCTCTGAAAATAGTTGATGTTCAAAAAATATTAACTATATCCCGGAAAAGGAGAGAACCATGTCTCCTTCTCTTATTCCTAGCAAACTGCATTCCTTATCACTAATTACAAAATCTCTAAATATTAAACAACTGCACATGAGCATAAAGTAATTAGATTTATTATTATTATTATCATCATCATCATCATATAGCAACATTCATCCTTATCCTTGGTCTTTGACTATCTTTCCAGACATAGAACTCCTAAAATTCTTATAATTTCTGAGTGATAGGAGCATTTGATACAGAGCTCCTAAATCCCCATAGGTTCCTGGGTGATAGGAAGGAACATCTTTTGTTCCAATGAAGTGACTCTTGGTAGACTCCTGCAGGGGGCTGGTTACCAAAAAGACCAACTCATGATTAGAAGCTTGGAACTTTTGGCTCCATCTCTGTTCTCTAGATAGGAGAGGGGGCTAAAAATTGAGTTAATAATCAGTAATGCCTACATGACAAAGTCTCTATAAAAATCCCTAAAAGATGGGGTTCAGGGAGCTTACAGGTTGGTGAACACATTGAGTGCCCGGAGGGTGGTGTATCCTAACTCCACAGGGACAGATGTTCCTGTGCTTGGGACCCTCACAGACCCTGCCTTATGTATCTCTTCAAGTGGCTGTTCATCTATACCCTTTAAACTATCTTTTTGTAATAAATCAGCAATAGTAGATAAACTGTTTTCCAGGGTCCTATGCACTGTTTAGCAAATTATAAAATCTGAGAAGAGGGTTGTAGAAACCTCCAATTTGTAGCCATCTCAGATAGAAGTTGTGGGTAACCTGAGAACCATTACTTGCACTTGGCATCTGAAAGAGGCAGGGAAGTCTTGTGTGATTTAGCTTCTAACCTGCAGACTCTACGCTAACTCCAGGCGGTTAGTCAGAATTTGTTTGGGGTAGAAACACACATATCTGGTATCAGAAGTGTGAATATTAGTAGAGGAAAATAGAGTTTTTCCCAGATGGTGAGCCTACAAAATTACCTAACACTCTAGATCAGTATCATCTAGTAAAACTTTCTTCAGTGATGGAATGTTCTGTATGTGTACTATTCAGTAAAGCAGTGCTAAAATTTATAACAGAGACCTTAACCCATATGGAATTGGGAGGGACAGTGGGAGGAGCTATCACACCATAAGTCTCTCACGAAAGCCCATGCAGGAAGAACTCCACAGTTTCAACAGAACTCTATGGTGTAACAACCCTCCCCTTGACTTCCTCTTCTCCTCTGTAAAAGGGCCTTCCTGTTTCTTCTTTTTTTCCACATGGCTCATTATGTTTGCATGTCAGATTGCAATCCTTTCCTTTCTCTGAATAAATAATTTTTGGTGATGAAAATACCTAGTTGATCTTATTTTTATGTTTGGCAGCAGTCACTAGCCATATGGACTATTGAGGAGATAAGATGGCTAGTGTGATTAAGGAACTAAATACCATGAATTTAAAGGTAAATTTAAATAGCTACATGTGGCTAGGGGCTACCATATTGCACAGTGAATATCTAGATCACTGGGAGCAAGAGGGTGACAAGTACATGGTACTAAGGTAAAACTAAAATATCTTTCATTTTTTTGTCCAGTGTAAATACATAAAGCCAGCATCCTCATAGGCCAAGGTCTCAGCCTGTCCTTTCCTTTGACTTCACCACAAGATTCAGTTCCATCTCTATTAAATACAGGGAAAGCAAAGGCCTTAAAATATATAGCTCAACTGTTAAAACAGAGTATTGGTTTGTGCATTCATTCTACTTGAAACACTAAGGAATGTATTTATACTAGCAGAAATGATGAACGTAATAAACCCGCAAGACTACACTGCATAATATACAATGCTTTAAAGAAATCCAAAATTTCTAAGGTCCTATTTCGGCCAGAGACTTCTATAAAAGAATCTTAAGTTCCCAAAGTTCTATCTCTAGCATTTTATTCCTCTTAATGCAAAAAGGACAAAGCCCAAAGTAATTGGTATTAGATCTTTCCATCTCATCAAATCTATTCCTCAGTTCTGTCCTCTCATTAAACTCTTTGTATTTCTTCTCTGGCTCTTACTACTTTCTGTTTCGTATTAGCTGTGCAACTGATACAAAACAGCAAGAAATGTATTCCACGGAAGATGGGTATAATAATCTTACCTCTTCTATTGGAGAGTAAGTTGAGGTCAAGGACTATATTTTTCATAGCATCAGACAAAGTTCTTGGCACATAGTAGGTGCTCAAGAAATGTTTTAAAGTTAATTTAGAAAAAGCTTGTGTAGGTTATTCACATTCTGTAAAAATTGTTTCTGAAACCTGAAATGGCATAAGGTAAATTCTTATCTTTGACAGCAAGCCCACAGTCAGAGTCATGGGAACTCAGGGTACCTTCCAGTTACAGTGTTTCATAGATAGTAAAGCAGATAATTGCATATAAATTTGAGGTTATAGTAAATTGATTTTTTTTTTTAGGATTGCATGCTGGTACAATTCTTTGGAAGTCAATATGAAAATTTTTATCAAAAGCCTTTGATATAACGATTTTGTATTTGAGACTCTGTCCTAATAAAATAATTTTTAAAACAGTTTATCGAGGTATGATTGATATATAAAAAGCTGTACAATTTAATGTATACAACTTGATGGTTTTGGAAATAGTATATAACCATAAAACCATCACAACAATCTGTGCCATAAGCACATCCATCACCCATGTCCAAAAGTTTCCTTCCATCCTCTTTACTCATTATTTTGTACGATGAGATCACTTAACATAAGATCTACCCTCAAAGCAAAATTTTAAGCATATATTACAGTATTGTTAATCACAGGCACTACACCGTACAGTAGATTTGGGGGACTTATTCCTCTTGCATAACTTAAAATTTATACACATTGATTTCTCTCTCCAATTTCCCCTCCCCTTCATCCTTTGACAATCACCATCCCTTCTCTGTTTCTATGAGTTTGACTATTTTAGATTTATTATAAAAGTGGCATCATGTAGTATTTGCCCTTCTGTGTTTGGCTTATTTCACTTAGCATAATATCTTTAGGGTCCATCCAGTTGTCACAAACTGCAGTATTTCCTTTTTTAAGGCTAAATACTATTCTAATTGTAGGTATAAACTACATTTTGTATATCTATTTATCCATCAACAGACATTTAACTTGATTCCATTTATTGACTGTTGTAAATGATGCTGCAATGTGGAGTGCAAATATCTCTTCGAGATAATTTTATTTCTTTGGATAGATACCCAGAAATGGAACTGCTAGATCATATAGTAGCTCAATTTTTAAGTTTTTGAGGAATCTCCATACTGTTTTCCATAATGGCTGCATCAATTTACATTCTCACCCACAGTGTACAGAAGTCCCATTTTTCACCAACCTCACCAGCATGTTACCTTTTGTTTTGTTGATAATAGCCATTTTAATAGATATGAAGTGATATCTCATTGTGAATGATTTGTATTTCTCCAATGATTAATAATGTTGAGCACCTTTTCATATACTTGTTGTCCATTTTTATGTCTTCTTTAGAGAAATTTCTGTCCAATTCCTTTGTACATTTTGTAAAAAAGATATATTTTTTTGATATTGAGTTGTAGTTCCTTATATATTTTGGATATTAACTCTTTATCAGCTATATGGTTTGCAGATGTTTTCTCCCACTTCATAGGTTGCTTTTCATCTTGTTGATTATTTTCTTTGCTGTGCAGAAGCTTTTTAGTTTGATGTATTCCTATTTATCTATTTTTGCTTTTGTTGCCTTTGCTTTGGGTGTCATATCTAAGAAATCATTGCCAGGTCAAATCAAAAAGCTTTTTCCTCCGTTTCCTTCTAGGAGTTTTACAGTTTCAGTACTCATGTTTAAGTTGTTAATCCCTTTTAAGTTGATTTATGTGTATGGTATAAGATAAGGGTCCACCAATAAAATAATCTAAATACTGGAAAAATGTATATAGAGGATGTTCATTTCTGCCTCATTTATAATAGTGAAAAAACTTGAAAACAACCTAAGTAATTTAACAATAGAACGAGTAATTGATCAGTTAGGAATAGACCATTGTAAAGCTTTTTAGAAGAGTCCTTATTCACAATACAGAAGAGTTCTTATTCTTATATTGTAAGAATGTTCACAATATAATATTAAGTACAAAAAAGATGAGAGAAAAATGCTGGGATAGAATACACCAAGATACTATGACTGATCACTTCTGATGGTACAATTAGAAGTGATTTTTTTCCTCTTCTTTATTTATTATATTTTACTTAATGTGAATAGTATGTAATATATGATTTGAACAAATTATTTTCTATTTTTTAGAGGTAACTCTGACTCGCAGAGACTTGGACAATAGTCCAAACTTCTAAAAAGCCAAACACTCCTAGATTACATGTTTTGTTTGTTTGGTTGTTTCTTTTTTATGGCAAGTGGAAGGTAGATGGTTTAGCATGTCTTAATCTAGTATCTTGACTTTGAGCAATACACTTAAATGTTCAAGATTTCTGTGACTGGATAAATGAGGACTTGTCCAGTGATAAGTTCCAAACTAAAACAGCTACACAAAAATGTGAAAAAAAAAATACACAAACACACACACACATATGCTTTATCAAAAGAATAAATGTTAGCCTTCTTAGGAAAACTAAAGTTAATATAAGCAATGGGATTAGGTCAAGAGCATATTTCTATAATAATGTAAAGCCTTATGCTCCAGCATAAGTCTTGCATCTTCTGACCTCCCTATGGACAAATCTTTGATTGCTTTCTGGCCAGGTTTTTTTTTAAAAAGGTCAGCATTTATGTAAAACATAAATGGTAAGAAAAGAAACGGCGAGTGGGCAAATGGGAAGTTTGGGCAAGTCCAGATGTAGCTGTGGGGGTGATATTATAGTTCTAGCACTCTATTTGGAAATTTAAGTTCCCATCAATATGAAGCTCAGCATAGAGTATAAAATCAATAAGCACTGAATGAGTTAAAAAGCATAGGGAGTTTATATTTCGCCTACTTAGAGTATTTGTTCTTTAGAGTTTCTTTCAGGTGAAATTTGCCTTTTTCTAACAAGGTATAACTAAAGAGTAAGCAGCTAAAAAGGAGTTAAAATTTGTAGAAAAATATGAGAAAGGTATAACACAGTCTTTTCCTGGAGGAATTTGCCATTTAGAACTGCAACTGTTTTTAATGCCAGGTATCCTTGGTGGCCAGTGCCTCATGAAAGCATAAGAGCTGCAGAGAGCAGGGTTCAAGCACTCCCGAGGGTATGGCTTGTAGCTTTCCATTCATTATGGAATTGAGTCTTGAGAGCCAGTCCCCGTCTGAGCCCATTGCACTGCATTGCCAAGAGTGAGAGAAGAGGTAAGAGGATCTGAAGAATATAAAATAAAAGACTCTTGGACAGTGATTAAATTTAAGGGATCTGAATTTTTTAAAATTCATGCCTCATTTGGATAAAAAGAGAGGAATTAGAGAGCACACTATAGACCAGTAGCTAGGCTGAAGAAAGAGACAGAAAATAAAGTTGAATAAATTTCCTGTGTAGTATTCTTGGTAGTATGAGACCTATGAATAATTTTCCAGTTCTCTCCCAATTGGTTTCAGAAACATCAGAAGGATCATCTTCCTTTGCTTCCTTCTGATTTTTTCTACACTTATCTCCTAGTCCCGGGGAAAACAATAATTGTCAAATTATGTCTAACATGGCAAAATCACATTTAACCTAACAAAGCCTGTTTGCATGGGAATAACAAGGCCATCTGAGTCAGAGAAATTTGAGTTGAGTTCCTCCTCCAGTACTTCCGAATTTGTGAGTTCTTGGACAGCTGCTTAACCTCTTTAGTTTTTAGTCTTCTTAGATAGAAAAGGAGGGTCAATGCTATCCACTTCTAAGGATCGTTGTACGCAGTGGCCTAGTGGTGCAGGGTAACCATGTAGTAAATACCAGTTGTGAATGTATACTCCACAAATAATATGTTTCTAGATCTTTATTTACTTAATATAAACTGTATACTTAACATAGTGGTCCCTTACCTTCAAAATTAAGGTAAGACCAAATTGGATAGACAATGCAATGTAATAAACCACCCTAAGAAATTTAAAAAATGAAAAGATAGGAATAACAGTAATAGTATAGATATCTAGAGAAGAAAGATCATAGGGATGGGCCACTTTCAAACCATTTCATTTGATCCTCATTACAACTCTGTTATGGAGACAGAGGAAGTGATGAGTGCATTTGACAGAATGGAAAAACCAAAGTTTGGACAGGTTCCAGCTCCATTTCAGATGCTATGAAATGAAGTGAAGCCTTAAGAAAATTCTGAAGTTTCTTTCAAGGCAGTAATTCTATTTTCTCTGACTTTTCTAAAGTAAGCCTATCAGTACTGTGAGATTTGACACCAGAACTCATATCTCTTGATTCTTAGCCAAGGACATTGTGCCTAGGCCAGAAGTGTCTGGCAAGTAAGAGCACCTTGCTTCTAAGGAAAATAAAATTCAAGATACACAGATATGTCCTTCCTCCTTTTCTACTGGCCTTATTTTTTGTATGGGCTTAAAATCTCAATACAATGGCTCTGGCAATGTGGTGTTCAAGTGTGTTTCATGCCTGAATAATGATTTCCATCTTTAGACATCAAAGTACTTTCATTCTGTTGTAAATATGTTTTCTACCTACTCACAGATGTTTATTGAGGCCTCTTTTGGTCTCCTCCACACTCAGCATTTGCCCATGCCAAAAGAAACAAAGCTCTATACCTCTTGGTCTTATTTCCTTGCTTTTTAGTTTTTTTACTTTACTAAAATAAATCAATCTTGCTTTCCAAAATAAAATTAAAGTTCTACTCTTCCATAGAAGACAAAAGACACCTTAGTAGAAGAGCCATTACACACTTATAATACTAACAGTAGAAACCAAGTATTTATGTTTGTGGGTGCTTCGGTGTATATATACGAACATACACTATGCTACTATGCCTCTAGTTTACTTTATGGTTGACTTCTTTAGACTTCAATTTCATCCGAAGTCCAAAGTGGCCTCAGCTCCCCAAAGACCTTAGGGCCTTATTTTGTTCCAAGAGACAATACCATAGCAATGTCATGTTTGCCTGGTTACAAAGACTTCCACAGAGCCAGCATATTCCTAGCAAGGTTTAGCAGGCACTGAATTTGAAATAACTATAGCATCTCTTTTATTTGGTTCGACTGTTTTTATTCAATGAATCTGTCAACAAGGATGTATAATACTAAATCTCTTACTATATGAATAAGAGGTTATTCACTTATCTAACTTTTGTAAGTGGATAAATTATTTTGTATTCAAGGTAAAAATATTGCTTTTGAGCATGCCAAGTCATCTTTTTAAAAACCTAATTTATTATACCATTAGATTATAAACACCCTGATGTGCGAAAGTTTGTTCTTGTTTTCCTCATCCAGCATCGATAGAAATTTTTACAAAAGTGATGCTGCATGAAGTGTGATCCATATAAACATTGAAAGCAATATGACATATTATAACAGATACTCTACAGTGGAAAAACCAGAGGCCTTGAAGATGTGTTTAGGATATAGGTTTATTTTCATTAAAAACTTGGCAATCTGACCAAGTCATCAATTCCTCCTATGTAAAGTGGTGATAATAATATCCTCAAAGTCTTGTTGTGAAGATTTATTATGAAGATTGAATGTAATTATGCATAGATGCGCCTAGCTTAGCACTTGACACAAAATAGGTGCTCAAAAAATTGTATTAAATCTGAGCTCATTAAATTAAAAGAACATACTGAGAATGGGAACAAGAAGTTTCTTGGAGGATAAAATATTGAAGGAAAATTTTTTCAAATGAGGGAGAATATAGTTTTTATTTTGGGAATAAGGGTGCTGGCAACATCTCAGAGTTAAATTAGGCCTGAAGGAAGAAGAAGAGAAAAGGGGAAGATTGGAAGGAATGAAAAGTGAGTCCAGTTGAGGGCACCAGGTATTTTAAGAGTGTCAATCAACCCTTGTGCTTGAGGAAGCCATTTTCCGTAAAACAAAATAATAAAGTAATATTTATATGTATATAGATCCTATTAATTAAACCAAAATAAATTTTAAAAGTATTTCTGAATTCATGATAGCTTTTTTATCATTAGATATATTTTTAATCAAAGGATCTTAAAAAGTGAAACTACTATAAATACAAGGATCCATATTTTAACAGTCAAGAAAGGTTGTACTGGTTGGAAACCATTTGTTCAGACGGAAGTAATGGAGAGATTATACAACCAAATACAAGCTCCGCCTTGCCCAAGAAACTTCTTGATTCAAGTTAGACAGACTATGTGTTTCTCAATAAATATAATAGCATACTTTCATAATTGCATGTACAAATTGTCTATACTTATATATGAAATTTTACATTTCCCCCTACTGAGGAAGTGAAAATGGTGTCACATCAATTATCATTACATGTAGTAACCTCACACAGGGCCACATATGAAACTGGAGCCGATATGGTCTTTAAGTTGGAGGACAGTGCCCTGAAACTTCAAGCTGTGACATGATACAGTAAAATATCAGATGTTAAAAAGTCCAAAAGTGTTGAAGGGAAATCCTTCTTCAAAAGGGGTGATCCTTTTTTGCCTTTTTCACTTACTGAGGCTGGGCGAGTTGGTTCCTCTGAGCCAAAACAGTTGTTATTTGTGCATAGATTTCAAGAAAGTCACAGTGGGAGTTTCTTTATGTCAGAGCAAGCAATAGAAGTCAAAAAACTTAGGGTCTTATTATCATTTGTAATACTGTTGCCAGTTCCTCTCTCCCTTCCCTGTCAGTTTTACCTGTTGGTAAAAAATGGGTAAAGAGGCCGCCTCTCAAAATTTTAATAAACATATGTTTTGTATATGATAATAGGAGGGAGTAGTCCACATAAATTAATAAGAGAAGTGTTAACACTAATTTGGTCCTGTGTCTAGAAAGTGTAAACTTGCTATTTTATATAGGCTTAAGGGTAAATAGGAGAACATAGCATTCGCAGTGATAATAGATACATAATATAATCTATACTTATTCTGCTAGTATATATGACACCAAATAACTTCCAGGACAACGAAAAAACGACATTACAGAAGGCACACTTGAACTTCAAAGAGAGTAGATGAGAGGCTAAGGAAAAAGAAATGAAGTCAAGGATTGTCTCTTTGCCAGAAGGAAATACAAAATGTTCAATACACAACTTAGGCAGAGTCAACATCACTATGGTCCTTGTTTACATTTTTTCCTCTTTTCTTTCTTCTGTTAACTCAAATATTTACTGAAATCTTACCATCTCTCCAGTTTTTGGATTTTACACCCCTTCCCTCCTGGATCTAACAATTGCTCCTTCTAGTGGTTTCTGCACGTGCATTGTCTGGAGGCTGGGTGCTGGATTCCATAGTTGCCAAATCCTAAAGGTGAGAGGTGAAGTTTCCTCAAATTGTGGTAAATACTCACATTGTAGATATTTAAAGAAGCAGGATTTGTTTGAGGTCGGACTGATCTGTAGCCCGACAGGACAGGGGCCAATACTATTAAACAGGGTCTGCCCATGAGGACACTTCTTATGAATAACTTGACTTTTTTCTTATCTTCTCTTGGATTATGGTAACAATTATGTTTAGTCAAAGTTTTGTTGTTGTTGTTTGTTTTTTAAATTTCTTTTTACACAATAAGATCTCATTGTCAACCACCAACTTCTCAGAAAGTTTGATGTATCAGAATAGCGTTACCTGATAGTATTGCAAGGGATAAATGGATGGAGAAGATTTAAAAAAAAAAGAAAGAGAGAAGTATGGCCTGCCACATTCACCCCTCTACTGAAACTGAGCATGATTTTGAGGAGCTGTGTCCTTCATGTTCCGGGCAGTAGCTGGCAGCAAAGAGAGGCTTTCCTTGGCAGAGTTGGGAGAGGTGAGGAAAAACAGGCAATGCAGTGAAACAGCTTTAGGGGCTCAGAGACAAAGACATATTCCTCCTAAAACACTATCAAAGTGAACCTTGAAAAGTGTTGAAGGGGGAGGCTGAAACTTGCCTTGCATCTGCTAATTAGAAGGTGAAATTCTCTACTGGGAGTCAGGGAAAGATGTGTTATGGAGAAGGATAGATATTTGAGAAAAATGGAAAAAGTATGAAATAAGTTTGATAGAGGATGGCAGAGAGTTGATGAAGAAAATAGGCAGTATTGAAAGTTCAGTTCAGATGATTTAGTGTCCACTGAGCTGTCTTATTTTCTCTGCAAATCATCTGAAGATTTAGAGACAGGCAACAAGGGAGTTCATCCAGGTTTGCTATTTGGCCAGGCAAAGGAAGAATAACAGGGTAAAAGTTAAAGCCATTAGAAAGATAAAAAGATAAGTGGTAGATCAGAGACAATCAATCAGAAAGGAAGGAATGAGACAATCAGGAGCTAAGAGAAGGATAGAAAGTACAGGAATCTGTGAATTGAAGGCATCAGTGAGGTCATAGAAGAGTAGATTGAGTAATTGATTAAAGTTTCTGTTTAAAGTTTGAGGTCTGAAAATTTATAGAGCTGGAGCAATTTCAAGTGACAAGTTCCTGCTGTGTCTACCGAAATGGGTGTTTGAAGTAGAGGAATCATTGGAAATAATACATGAGTAAAAATAATGTCATAAGAGGAAAGTTCATATCATTATAGGCCTGTCTCAAAAAAAGAATGAGCCCAAATAAACAACCTAAGCTTCATCTTAAAAAACTAGAAAAGGAAGAACAAATGAAGCCTAAAGTCAGCAGAAGGAAAGAAATAATCAAAATTAGAGCAGAAATAAATGAAATTGAAAAAAAAAAAACAGAAAAAATAAATCAACAAGAGCTGGTTCTTTGAGAAGGTTAATAAAATTGACAAACCCTGGCTAGACTCACTAAAAAAAAAGAGAAAGGACACAAATAAACAAAATCAGGGATGAAAGAGGGAAATTACGACTGACATCACAGAAATACAAAGGATCATGCAAGAATACTATGAAAAAGTATATAAACCAAATTTAATAACCTAGAAGAAATGGACCAGTACTTAGAAAAATACAACTTCCTAGACTGAATCAAGAAGATCTGGAAAATCTAAATAGACCATCAGCAGTATGGAAATTGAAACAATCATCAAAAACCTACCAAAAAGTAAAAGTCCAGGACCAGATGGCTTCACCAGTGAATTCTACCAACATTCAAAGAATTTAATACCTATTCTCCTCAAACTCTTCCAAAAAATCAAAGAGGAAATACTTCCCAACTCATTTTTGAGGCCAATATTACCTGAGACCAAAACCTGGTAAAGATAACACAAAAAAGAAAACTACAGACCAATATCTCTCATGAACACAGATGCAAAAATCTTACTAGCAAACTGAATACAGCAACATATTAAAAGATTATACACCACAATCAAGTGGGCTTCATCCCAGGGGCACAGGGATGATTCAACATACAAATCGATTAATGTGACATACACATAAACAAATTAAAAAATAAGAATCATGATTATATCAATAGATGCAGAAAAAGCCTTCAACAAGATACAGCATTCCATTTATGATCAAAACACTTAACAAAATTGGTATAGAAGGAAAGTACCTTAACATAATAAAGCATATATGACAAACTATCAGCCAACATTATACTTAATGGTGAAAAACTAAAACCTTTCCCAAGATCAGGAATAAGGCAAGGCTGTCCACTATCACACTGTTATTCAATATAACATTGGAAGTCCTAGCAAGTGCAGTCAGGCAAGAGAAAGATATAAAAGGCTCCAAAGAGAAATGAAGTCAAACTGTCACTATTTGCAGATGACATGATTCTCTATACAGAAAAACTCTAAAGACTCCACAAGAAACACTACTAGAAACAATAAGCAAATACAATAAAGTATCTGGATACACAAATCAACATTCAAAAACCCATAGCGGTACTATACTCTAATAATGAAGTGTCAGAAAAAGAAGTGGAAAAAATAGTTCCTTTCTCAACTGCAACAAAAAGAATAAATTACCTAGGAATAAGTTTAACGAAACATGTGAAGGACCTACGTAAAGAAAACTACAAGACCCTATTAAAAGAATTCAAAGAAGATACAAAGAAATGTTCTCAGATTGGAAGAATTAACATAGTTAAAATGACCATATTCCTTAAAGTATTATACAGATTTAATGCAATTCCCATCAAAATCTCATCGGTATTTCTTAAAGAAATAGAAAAAAAAATCATCAAATTTGTCTGGAAGCACCACAGACCTCAAATTGCCAAAGTCATCCTAAGAAAAAAGAACGAGGCTGGAGGCATCACTCTGCCCAACTTCAAAGCAACAGTAATCAAAACGGCATGGTATTAGCAGAAAAACAGACATACTGACCAGTGGAACAGAATCAAGAGTTCAGAAGTAAACCAACATTTATACAGTCAAAATATTTGACAAAATAGCTAGAAACATACAGTAGAGAAAGGAAAGCCTCTTCAATAAATGGTGTTGGGAGGGAAAACTGGAAGGACACCTACAAAGGAATGAAATTAGACTGTTGTCTATCACCACACAACAA
The DNA here is from genome assembly GCA_003508835.1 of Eonycteris spelaea. NCBI lineage: Eukaryota > Metazoa > Chordata > Mammalia > Chiroptera > Pteropodidae > Eonycteris > Eonycteris spelaea. Next base: position 62,435 of record PUFA01000593.1, on the reverse strand, counting down.
AATTAACTGAAAATGGATTAAGGACCTGAATATAAGACCTGAATAATAAAATGCATAGAAGAAACATAGGAACAAAACTGAAGGACCTTGCACTTTAAGAGATTTTATGAATTTGACCTCAAAGGCAAGAAATGTAAAAGCAGAAAATAAATAAATGGTTCTACATCAAACTAAAAGCTTCTGCTCAGCAAAAGAAATCATCAACAAGGTAAAAAGAATCTGAATGGAAAAATATATTTGGAAGCAATGCCTCCAATAAGGGCCTAATACTCAAAATATACAAAGAACTCATACGACTCAATAACAACAACAACAAAAAACAAATGATCCAATCAAGAAATGGGCAGAGGACCGGAGCAGACACTTCTCCCTAGAGAACATACAAATGGCCAACAAACATATGAAAAGATACTCAACATCGTTAGCTATTAGGGAAATGAAAATCAAAACCACCATGAGATACCATCTCATACCTATGAGAATAGCTATAATCAACAAGACAAATGATAACAAATGTTGGTGAGGATGCAGAGAAAAAGGAACCCTCATACACTGCTGGTGGGACTGCAAATTGGTACAGCCACTATGGAAAACAGTAAGGAGGTTCCTCAAAAAGCTAAGAACTTACTTACCATATCATCCAGCAATGACACTACTGGATATTTACCCTCAAAGACTTGAAAACCCATATCCAAAAAGGTATTTGCACACCGATGTTCATAGCAGCATTATTCACAGTGGCCAGGACATGGAAGCAACTGAAGTGTCCTGTGATAGATGATTCGCTTAAAGAAGCTTGGCATAAATATACAATGGAATATTACTCAGCCATAAGAAGAAATGAAATACTGCTATTTGCGACAACGTGGATGGACCTCGAGATAATCATGCTAAGCAAAATAAGCCAGATTGAAAAAGTAGAAAGTCACATGATATCACTTATATGTGGGATATAAACCTAAAAGCAACGAATGAACAAGACAAACAGAGACTCAGGAACATGAACAATAAACTAGTGGTTACCAGAGCATAGGGATAGGGGAGGAGGGAAGAGGTAGATGGGGCAAAGGGCGTCAAATATATGGTAGCTGAAGGAAACTGAACTTTGGGTGTAATCACACAATAGAATATATATATGTCAAATTATAATGTACACCTGAAAATTATATAATTGTATTAACCAATGTTACCTCAATAAACTTTAATTATAACTAAAATAAATAAGTAAACAAACAAATGAACGAATGAATGAATGAATGTATGTCTAAGATGTCAAACATGAATATGATGTCATCTTAAAAAATGATGGATATTGGATGAAAAAAGACATGAGGGTGGCAAAGTCTTCAATGAATTGAGAACAGTGAAGAAGAAAGGTCAATAGTTTATAGGAAGCAAAGGGCTTGGAATAGTAATGCTAATTTACAAGAAGGTAGAAGAGAGATAATCTGAAATTGACAGTATGGAACAAACATATCGTTTAGTAGTAGAAACCACAAATTGGTGAGGCTTGCTTGGTTAGTTTTTCATTTTTTTCTTTTAGAAAGTTTTACATAAAAATGAATTAGCATCTTGTAAATGGTATGTAGTTTTTTCTCCTAGCTTGTATTTTTTCTTTAAGTCATGTTTTCTGCCTCTTGAGTTTAAACTAGTTTTAGGCTCTCCATGTTTCTGCTCTGTGCCTGGTAGAATGAATGGTTTTCCTGTTTGCACAGCCCTGTAATACATTATTATGAAATGCATAATGCACCACGCCAAGATTCCTGTGACTCACAATTCCTAGGAAAGATTGAAAGACACTTAATTGCTCATTCACATCTAAGTGACACTGACATTTTATTATTAAAAGCCAATGAGATGGTGGTTACCAGGTACACAAACCCTGAAACAGTGCTAATGAAAGGAGAGTTGAACAAAGTCTCTGCCCTTGACAGCTTCACTGGTTTATCCATTTATTCATGTTTATTGAATATATCTTATATGTCATTCACTGTTAGACATAAAGTTCATTACTAGAGACATAAAGGTGATTAATTCCTAATCTCTGTTATCAAGAGGCCATGGTCCAGTGACATAAACAAATAATTACAGATTCTGTTAAGGGCTGTAACAGAATACTGCACAAAGAGTTATGTATGTCTGTGGTGGAAGACTGTAGAGAACTTCACGAGGCTGACAACAGTTAACCTGCATAATGAGTAAGAGAATCTTAGGTAAAAGCCCTAGCAGTTGAGGTGAAAAAGAGCATAGAACAGAGAAAAAAAACCCAATTACTTCAGCTAGACTTTAGCGTTGGGTGTGTAGAGGAAAAAAGAAAGAGATATCAATGGAATCTATAGGGGAAGCAGATCATCAGGGGCCTTGAATGCCATGCTTAGGAGTTTGGATTCTAATCTATAGAAAGTCAAGGCTGTATAATATTTAAAATCATTCTTTTTGGATGACAACATGAATTGAGAATAGGGTAGGGGTGAGGGTAAAGGAAACTCAAAGGTAGGTCATTTAAAAGATTATTACTAAAGGAAATCATGAGGTAAAGAAAAAAGAAAATAGATGTTTAGAAGGTAGAATTCATTGAACTTGATAAATGAAATGAATGTTGGAAATGAGAGAAAAGTAGAGAAATTATAGAATGGCTGTGGGGGTCTTACTCAATTTACTTGGTATCTTGTGGTATCTTGCCATTAATTGTGATTAGAAACACTGGAGGGGATGAAATTTTGGTTGGAGAATGAAGAAGAAGAGGTTACAGTTGCTGGTTAAGGAGGAGGAAGATGAAAATCTCATTTTTCCAGGATGAATTTGAGATGTCTCTGAGAACTCCCAGTAGTGGTCTCTATCAAGCAGTTGTTTATGTGAGTCTGAAACTCAGGAGAGAGTTCAGGCTGAAAGTGTAATTTGGAAGTCAGTGACTAGGTTTTCATCAAGGCCATGAATGTAGATCCTAGATAAAAGGCACAGGTGCTCAGCCTGAGAGGCCTGAGATGAACTTTAGAGCATCCATGAAGCAATCACAGACAATATTATTATTTTTTCCTTGACCTTCTTTCCTGCTACTTTGAAAATTACCTTTGTTGGAAAAAGGAAAAAGAGAAACAGAAAGTATTGTTCTCCTGCCAACATAAGTAGGATAGAAGTAGATGAAATTACAGAGTCAGATAACATACAATCATCACTGTGTGAAAGACAATGGAGTGGAGAGCATGCACCATCCAAAGGAAAACAGCCCTTGCACCACTCCAGGTAAGTGTTAGCCTGGGAAGACTTTATCTTAGTGTTGTCTAATCTTTTGGTGTTTTATGGAAATTTTTTCAGATTTTAAAAATTTGTGCACAAATCAATTTATTCAATAAATACGTTTTGAGTACATACTATGTACCAAGCACTATTCTAGGATCTGGAGATTTTGTAGTGAACAAAGAAAGCAAAGTTCCTTCCCTAGATGAAGTCAACATTCAAGTGTGGGGACACATACAGTAAAGAAAATAAATAAATAAAATAAGTTAGGTGGAGAGGCAATGTCCAAGGAAATATAAAGCAAGAGTGTACGATAGACAATGGAGTAGGTTGCAATATTAAATAGGGTAGCAAAGAAAGGTCTTACTGAAAATGATAAATGCTTAGGGAAGTTATGGAGCAAGCCACTCAGATATCTATTTTCATGTTCACATAATGAGAGAACGGTGAAAATATCTGAAGTGGGACATTGACCACTGCTTCAAACCCACTGAAGTAGTGCGACCTAGAGGGAGAGTCTGGGAATATGAGGTCAGAGAAGTAGGGGAGAATAGGATCTTACAGAGTCTTGTGGCTGTGGTGAGTGTCTGGACTATTTCCTTGGGGAGATAGGAAGCCAAAGTATGCTTGAACTAAAGAGTGACTTTGTGCTTACTATGTTGAGAGCATACTTCTACAGAGTAAGGGCAAGAAGCAGGAGACCTAAGAGAAAGCTACTGCAATAGCCCAAGCTAAAAATGATAGCTACTTAGACAAGACTGGTAGGGGTAGAGGTAGGGAGACAGTCGGGTTTGGGATGTATCTTGGAGGCAGAGACAACAGAATTTGGGGATAGATTCTACACAGGGTGGGGGAGAAAGTGAGGCATCAAATAAAACTCCAGGAGTTTTGACCTGACCTGGAAGGATGGGTTGTCATTAACTAAGATGGGAAAACTGTGACTTTGAGTGTAGGGTGAAAAATAGACGTTCAGTTTTTTACCTGTTAGGTTTGAAATGCCTATTAGATCTCCAAGTGGAGTTGTCAATTAGACAATTGGGTATGCATGTTTAGAATTCAGGGGAGTGATCCAGACTGGACATATAATTTGGGGAATCATACCATTAAGACTACATGTTATCAGGGGAATAAGAGTTAATAGAGAAGAGAACGGGTCAAAGGACTGAGCCCTAAAGCACTGTATTTAGAATTTGGGCAGATGATGAAGAGCCAGCAAAGACAACTGAGAAGACACAGCCAATGAAATAGAAAACCAGGAGAAAGTGGCATCCAAGAGAAGAAAGTGTTTTAAGAGGAAGGAAGTGGTCAACTGGGACATCCGCTGTTGTCAGTCCAAAGAAATGACCACTTAGCAACGAGAGGATCATTAATGACCTGGGTAAGAGCAGTTTTAGTAGCGTGATTTTTAGTAGAGTAATGTACGGGCAGGTTGTGTGGCAGAAGCCTTATTGGAATAAGTCCAAGAACTAGGAGAAAAATTAGATCTAGAAAGCATATACAAATCTTTTGATGAGTTCTAAAGGAAGTGAAAAATGGGGCTGTGACTGAAGGGAGAAGTAGGTCAAGAGAGAACTTCAAGTTTTTTGAAGATCAGAGGAATAACAGTATGTATGTATATTTGCAGGAAAGATCCAACTGAGAGAGAAAACTGCTGATGCAGGAGAGATAGGAGACAATTGATGGAAGAATGTCCTAGAGTGTAGAGTAAAAATCCAGAGCCCAAGGGGAGGCCTGGAGCCTTGACAAAGAAGGTGCATAGAATTATGTGTCCAGCGTGCAGGCTGCCAGTTTGCAAACTCTGCCCATTATATCTGCTCATCCCGGAAATAAGTGGACATTTTGGGTCCTTCATAGCAGAAAAGGCTTCCCTTGGAAACACTACCAATATTTGGATTTTCTTCACTGTAGACATCGCCAAACTAAAGCTGCTGACCCATAACTAGTGGGACTTTGAGGGAAACATGTGCTCTGGAAATGATTGGTTGGATTTGGTTTGGAATAAAGAAATAAAGACAAACCCTAAATCGACTTCAAATTGCATCATCCACACTAGAATTACTTACATTTCTTTTAGAAATCTTGGTCTTAGTCCATGAGGAACAGATAGCTACGTCATTTCAGCTACTAGATTAAAACTACTGACATCACCCAAAGAAAATGATTTTCCTCTTAAGTTGTGTTGATCTCATCACAGAAATATTTCTTAATTTGGGAGGCCCTACTGGAAACTTAGACTTGTCATATATTTGAAGTAGTGAAAACTTTCTTTATCAAATAGCACTTCAACTAGAAGGAAAACCATTAGTGCTCTGTACATGAGACTGAGCACCTGTGATCCCTGACAGCCCTTCTGGATTGGCTGCTTTAGAGAAGGAAGGACAGCTCGCCGTGAGTCAACATGCTCCGTTTCTTTATCCGTAGGAAGTACTGGTATGAAACAGCCAACAACCCTCGTTCTTGGCACAAAGTGGGGGCATGAGAAACAGTTAGTTGTCAATTAACGAATAACAGTTCTGTCTACTCTCTGAAGCATTGCTGCCTCCATTAGACCCTGGATTTGAATTGGTATTTTGTCATGATTTTATTAAAAAACATGAGTAGAACCTGAAGATTTTCTTTTATAATTCACAAGCTAACTGGCTTTTCAGGGGACAAGTATGATTACTTTGTTGAATTTTACTAATATTTTGCATTAGAAAAGTTTGCTCTCTAAGCCATTTAAAAAGAAAGAGCTAAATCACAGTTTGCCTTTTTTGCTGGATGTTTCTGTCCCAGGAACAAAGAAGATTTTCAATTTATGCCTCTGTACACCATTTTTCATTGACATATCCAGTTTTTAAAAAAAAACATTTCCTAACCAGATGCTAAAAAAATATTGTTATTTTGGTGATAATAGCATCATGGGAAATAGTTAAGCAGTAAAATGTATATATTTATAAAAAGTCACTGTATGTATATATTATATAGATATACACATTTATTGAAGTCACTGTATATATATATATATATATTTATTGAATTCACTGTATATACATATGCATAATAAGTATATATATATAACAAGTGTACACACACACACACACACACACACGGCAACTTCTGGTTAGAATGATTAAAATGAATATTCATGTTTATTTCTATTCTTTCCCTAAATGCCAGTAAGTGACAGTAAAGACATCTTTTAAAAAGTATAAAACGCAAGGCAATGACAAGGCTAGAAGTAGTAGACAAGGGTTTGAATGGTTACTGATTCAGCAGAAATAGAAAGCTAAAACCTAACTGACCGCAGAGATAGAAGCCGGTCTATTTATGCTGACGAATCTCAGAAAAGCTGAGAAGTTGGAGGCATCAAAAACCTCTGAAGATGTGAGGGATGAGAATTTGGACTAAAAATAGAAGGCTAGGTTGGAAATCTATGTAAAATAGATAGGCCCCAAGGACCCTCCTCATAACCAGAACATCCAGGTGACTACCGTAGAAGGAGGCAAGGGATATTAAGTGGATAAGTCAAGCTAGAGTAATTCTTGACTGTAGGTTAATGGAAAGTGAAAGAAGAGGGGTAGGAAAGATAAATATTGAATAGTGAGATTCTTGGTTAGACAATAACATATGGGACTATTTTATATGCTTTCGAATTCCCAGCCCAACACCCTACAATTTAGCCAACCAGAAAACCATCCTGGACGCCCCCACACACAGAGTATTATGACCAGTTTTTTGGAGACTGACTCTTAAATCTTAAAGGAAAGTCATGGAAAGCCTCCAACATGAAAAACAGAGGTCGAAACTAACAAACAAACGGAGACAAAGAAAAAAAGCAAAAAAACAAAAAAAAACCCTTAGACACACACAGAATACCCCACCAGCAAAATGAAACAATACCTCTGTAATTAATGTAATTGGTTGTAAAGAAAGATATTTTACCTATGAAATGAGAAAAAGGTGTTGGTAAAAAAAAAAAAATCAGAGAATCCGGAAAATGAGTAAGAACTGGTATCAATCAAAAAGTTCAGCAGCAAGAAAAGTTCAATGAAGGATTAGGTAATCAAGTTGAAGAAATATAACAAAAGACGAAAAGATGAAAAATAGCAAAAAAGGAAAAAAAAATAGAAAGTTCAGACAACTGATAGGAATTCCAGGACTAATAGTCTAATTAATATGAGATCAAGAAAGATGATACAGAAAAAAAATTATCAGAAGAATAATATGAAAATACTTCCCCAAACTGGAGGACATAAATTTCTAGACTGACTTTTCTAGCACGGTGAATGAAAAAAGACTACTGTAAGTCACACTTTAATAAAATTTCCAAGTTCCAAGATTAAAGAGTAGAAACTGTAACCTTCCAGAGAATAAAATTGGATCAAGCAAAGAATTTGGAGTCAGAATGACAATCAGATTCTGGAAGTCAGTAATCCTGAAAATAGATGAAAATACATAAATTCCTTCACAATTCTGAGGAAAAGAATTTCAACTTATTTTTAAAAACCTAGACAACTTTTCAATCAAGTTTGTGGGAAGGACAAAGAGTTTTCAAAAAGAAAAAAAAGAAAAAAAATTACCTCCCGCCCCACAGGAAGCTATTAGAGAACACAGACCAACAAAACAGGGGAAACACAAGAAAAAGGAAGACAAGGGTGCAGGGAGCAGGAAATCCAATAATAATAATAACAAAGAGGCCAAGATAAATTCACAGAACCATGGTAAAAGAAAGTCCCTAGAAGATAGAAGTACAGATTGGTAGAAGATAATGAAGGACTACAAACAGTCTATACTCCAAGAAAAGGAAGAAATATATGGAACTCACGGTTTTTTAATGTCTGGTCATATTTTAAGGAATAGTACGATTCTGTGCAAAGTTAGTGAAAGATACATAGGAAAACTGAGCAAACAGCAGAATGAGACAATTATTAATGGAAAGAAATATAAAAACATTAGCATAAAAAAGGAAATGTAATAATGCAGTACATGCTAATCTGTTAACAATGTTTATATAGTACTAATATATAAGCATCGAATGTTAATTTAACCCCTTTCCTATTCTTCCCACTTCTTCTTCTCCTGTCAGAAGGACATGTACAACATCTAGACTAAGCTTGTTACATGTACAACATCTAGATTAAGCTCACAATTACTTCCTGTTTCCACAGGAGGAAGTCCAGTCTTCTTAACCTTTATAATTTAACATTAGATCTTTCCTGCCTTGTTCTCACTGGTCTCATTTATGGATGAACAAAACTTGCTATGCCTGTGCTGACCTCTGGCACATGGTTTACCTCCGCTTCATCTTGAGTGAGTCAAGTTTGGTTGAGGTTCACTACTTTCCCCTTTATCTTGGTTTCATTTCCCACACTTTCAGTTATCTGAGGTCAACCAAGGTCCAAAAATATCACATGGAAAATTTTAGAAATAAACAATTTTAAATTGCCTGTTATTCTGAGTAGCGTGATGAAATCTCACGCCATCCTGTTCAGTCCTGCCCAGGATGTGAACCATCCCTTTGTCCAGTGTATCTGCACTGTATGTGCTACTTGCTTATTAGTCATTTAGTAGCCATCTCAGATATCAGATCCACTGTCGAGTTATCACAGTGCTTGTGTTCAAGTAATCATTATGATAGCCTAATGTTACATCACAATGCCTAAGTCATTCACTTCACTTCATCTCATCACAAAGACACTGTACCATCTCACATCATCACAAGAAGAAGAGTGAGTACAGTACAATAAGAGATTTTGAGAGAGGGAGAGAGAGACCACATTTATATAACTTTTTTTTACAGGCTATTGTTATGATTGTTGTGTTTTCGTATTAGCAATTTTTGTTAATCTCTTACTGTGCTTAATCTATAAATTAAACTTTATAATAGGTATGTATGTATAGGAAAAAACATAGTATACATAGAGTTTGATATTATCCACAGTTTCAAACATTCACCGGGAATCTTAGAATACATTCCCCCAGTGGATAAGGGGAACTACTGTAAATTCTTCCTTGACCATCAACCTGAAGAGTTCTCATCTTCTTCTGAGCTCCCACAGTAATATACTTATTATTTTCCCTAAAATATGCTTCAATTCATTTGTGAAATCTCCTCTAGCATTATGTTGAACTTTCTTTAATCTTATAAGTTAGTTTAGTTCTGCTTGTCCTCATTAGATTAAAAAGCAATTTTTCAAAGTGGATAATAGCACTGACTCTCAAGTCTTCTGCTTGGATTTGAATCTTGGATCCATCTCTTATGAGTTCCATGATCTGGACAAGTGACTTCATTTCATTGAGATTTTTTTTTTTCATCTATCAAGCAGAGATAATAATAGTATCTGTCTCATAGAATTAAGTGAGATAATATAAATAAAGTACTTGGAATAATGCTTGAGGTGCATTTATTACCACTTAAATATTAGCTTTCATGGCTGTTATTAAAAGTTGTTTTAGAATAAGGATTATGTTTCATATTTCTTTATATCATCTACATTTAGTAAAGAATGTTTTACTAGGAAATGAGTAAAAAATCTGTATATTTACTATATTGCTAATGTGCCGCACATGCGTTATTTCACAAAATAATCATGATAATCTTTTCCTACATAGCTTTACATGTGATTTTTAAATTTAATTTATGGTATACATTATATATCTTATATTATATCATATATAATATATATACAATTTTAAAATAGTACTTTAAAGATGTGAAGCAGCAATTCTCTGACCCAGCATTCCCCTATAAGGTAGCAATTTTGGGCATTTTAAATTGTATCTTTGGACGTATACTTCCATCACTCTATTCTTCATCTCTTACCATTTCTTTATCAATTTTATACTTTATCCATTGACTTCCTATTATGGAAGATTAGACTCTAACTCTCTTACATCCCCACCTTTCACACATACTTTCCATCTCTCTCATGCTCTTAAATCACTAGATGCAAATGAGTTACAGCCCAGAATAATAAAATATTTAGCAATTATGGTCTTGAATCAGCTGGTAGGATTTCTTTTAAAATGAAATAAAGATTTCTAGAATAAATAGTAACATATGCTCAATATGGGAAATAAATAAAAATAGAAGAAAAAAATCAGTAATCTTATCCCCTCGGATATATCTAATATTTTGGTTCAATCTCTCTTAAGTATAATTTTGTTTCCATGTTAATAGATTGATTACCATATTATGCGTAGAATTTATAATTTTTATCTGGGTTGAATATTTTAATAAAACATTTCACATTCCATTACAAATGTATTTGTATACATGCCTCTTAATAATTGTGCAGCATTTAATAATATGAGAATATGTACTAAAATGTATTTAACCAAATATAGTTGGGTATTTAAGTACATTCTTAATTTTCTTTTTATATTAATGTGATATCTTTTTGCTTAGATCTTTTTTCTGCATTGTGAATTTTCTCCTTGGGCTATTTTTCCAGGAAAAAAAATCTTTAAGAAAAACAACAGAATATGAATAAGTAACCAGTTTAAACTTAGCTTCTATTTAAGTGTGGTGAAACAGTTAAACTGCAAAATGTTAGTGAGGCAACAAAATGGCTGTTTTTTTAACCACACAACCACACTGCTGTTCCTGAGGGACAACTGATAATGACACATGAGCAATAACCATAGCATAGAGAACATCTAAGGAAGTACTAGTAGGGTTCAATAATTAATATCAGAAGTACACTATAGTTCATGTCTATTTGTGTTGTTATATTGCATTTATATTTTAAATTTATTCTTATGTATTTAAATCTATTTATATGCATTTTCATTTACGTTAACTGAGAAAACGGACATAGCACATTATGAAGTATAGGCACAAATCGTACTCTTAATTCATCATATTGTTGTTTTAAAATTCTAAATTAATGGAAAGAGACATTATTAAAAAGAGATATCTGAGCCAGTTAGTACCCACTGACACTTCGAGGGAAAATTCTGGTGCCTGGAGTGGACAGACCAGAGGCACAACACCCATTAAAACATGGTGTCTGCAGGGGTCAGCAACTGACTTTGCAGGATATTGTGAAGTGTGAGTGGTGTCATGGACTAAGCACAAAATCCATAGTCAGATGATTTGGATTTAAGTTTCACTCTGAACATTACCAGGTGTATGAATTTAGATTAGTTAGATAATCCTTGAAATTCATTTAGGGGTTGATCATAACACTTACCTCACAGACTGGGTCTGAGGATTACCTGAGATAGCAGTGAAAAACACCCCAGAGTGATGAAGTCCTACACACATCTAAATGGTTGCTGTCGTCTCTTCTGTCCTCTACATTATGCTGGCACCGATATATGGGGATTCAGTGAGCAGGGTAGAGGTCATTTGTAGGAAAGCTGGAAACTCTCCTCACTAGCTCTGAGAACATACCACTAGCTCCTCAGATGGAGCAGTAAGAGCAGGCTGGGGTCAAAACTGTATGGATAATGGGATCTCCTGGGTTCCCATTTGGTGGGAAGTCGCATTGGAAGTTCCCATGGATGTCCTGGTAACGGGGAGCACTCTGATTTAACCCTGTGCCTCTTATAATATGGGGAAAAATCAGGGTTATATTATCCACATCTAAAAGTTAATTAAACATGCTTGTAATTGTTTTTGTCCTATTGTCAATTTTCTCATATGTATAACAACTCAGCTTTTTGGAAGTCAGCAAAGCCCACTAATGTTGTTCCACATGGGCTAAGGGTATGTCACAAACCAGGTTAATGCTACTTAAACCTGATCTAAATTAGGGGGCAGAACAGAAAAGGTATATCCAACTATGCTATCCTTTACATAATGACCTATTTGTTACTCTGTTGCTAAAGCCCACCGACTCCAGAACTGAAAGCTTTGACCTCATTTTATGATTTTTAATCAAATTTATTGTGTAATGTATATAAAATGGAAATATCTCAAGTATTCAGTTTGATGGGTTTTGACAAATGTATACACCATATAACCACCACCTAATCAATATATAGAATACTTTTGTTGTCCCCCAAAGTTCCCTCCTTCCCTTTTGTAGTCAGTCCTCCTACCCCTTTGCAATCCGCACTCTAGACAGCCACTGATTTGATTTCCACTACCGAAGGTTGGTTTTGTGTGTTCTCGAATGTCATATAAATGGAATGATCTAGTATATGCTCTTATGTGTCTAGCTTCTCTTGTTCAGCATGTTTTTGAGATCTGTCTATGTTGTGTGTATCACTAATTTGTTCCTTTTTTGTTCTGAGTAGTTGTATGGAAGCACCACAATTTATTTATCCATTCAGCTATTGATGGATATTTAAATTGTTTCTAGTTGAGGTTACATTATGAATAAGGTTGTTATGGACATTTATGTACAAGTCTTTTGTAGACATGTTCTTAGTTTCCCTGCATCAATACTTAGAAATAAAATTATTGGGGCAGAAGGTATCTGTTTAACTTCATAATAAATTACTGAAGTGTTTTCCAAATGGTTGTACCTTTTACGTTCTCACCAGCAAAAAAAAGTTTCCTTTAGAAACTATATTCCTTTTATTGATTTTTCAGATTCTGTGTCATGACAAGTCCTTCTTTATAGATTACATGAAAAGTGGGCACGTCCTGGTATAAGATGTATTCATTCATGTTAGTCATTGCCATCAGTTATTGATAATATTTATTATTTGTGGTGGGTCAAGCAATATAACAAATGTTTACATACATTATCTCACTTATCCTTCACAAAAACTCTGTGAGGTAGGTAATGTTTTCACACCTGTTTTTATAAATGAGGAATTTGTGAATATCAGGCTGCACAGAAAATAAGGGAGCAATGGAGTCGGTATATGAGCGTAAGTCAGTTTGACTCCCAAACCCATTCACTCACTCTCTGTGCTATGTTATCTCCCATCATACATTCTCTCTTACACACATTCATACACATACAACACTCACATGCACATACATTCACAGTCACTAATAAACACATACATAACACACTCACATACATATATACTCACACAAATACATTATATACACTCATGTATATATATTCATATACACAGCCACACATATACACTCACATGCACATATACTTACATACACAGTCACACACACTCACACACACATATTCACATGTACACCACACACACATCACACAACTTTTCTGGCTCCTCTCTCTACCTTTGCTTAGGTGAAAATTCACTGCTGTCTCAGAAAATCTGAGCTTGGCAAAGTAACGATTGCTCATGTGAGTCAAACATCACACTTCCATTTGGTGGCTGAGCCTTTCCTCATACAGAGGAGCCAGAGGTAGGGAAGGATGCCATTATGTTAAGGGAAACTGTCACATGATGTTAGGCTACTTTTACTAGACACTGCTAAACCTGTGTCTCGTGAAAAAAATTAACATATTTGATGTATACACTGATACTTTGATTAGTGAGTTCCTGGAGAATAAAATTCCTTTATAAGAAATAGGAGTCCCCTTATTTGTTTTATTTTTAGAAAACACACCACTTATTCTGCAAAGCACAACTGCTCTTCTTTACTGCTGTATGACAAAATAGCTCAATCAAAACTTGTTTTTCCTTGGCCCTTTTAAGATTAGTTGGGAATAATTCTAGCCTGAGTTAGAAACAAAACTATGAAATAGACTGATTCCTTAGACTCGAAGAACTGACAGGCACATGGAGGATTTAGAAGCACAGAGGAAGGTAGTGGATCTGATGTTGGGAGCAGGGAGCTTTCCTGGCAGAGGTGATGCCTGAGTAGTAACAGAAGGGATATATCCTGAGCCTCAGCTCCATCACTCACAAACTATATGGTTGGGACACCAGTTGCCTCACCTACCAGGAGGGTGACACTATTTGGCTCACAGTTTTATATCCCTGGGCTTACAGGAAATTGTATTATCCTCTTTTCTTTCCGCTACCTTCTCCTCCCCCTTCGTTGTTTGTACTCTAATGTGGGATCCCCAAGGCTCACCCCTTGGGCCTTTTGGAGTTTCTGTTTAACCCTCTTCCTTGTTATGTCGCCTTCAACCAGGTCTCATCTATGCCCCTGCTCAATCTCTCCTACATTTTCTTCTCATGCTGTATATCTCCACAAGGGCACCCCATCAAAGCACTTTAAATCAAAACTGTGCAGCCAAATTTATCTTGTCCCTACATTTTTAAGTAGGGCCCATAGTCTCACAGACACCAAACTTATGAGTCATCTCTAACATGTTTTTTTTTTTTTTCTTGTTCCTTATCTAATCAGTCACTAAATTCTGTAGGTTCTTCTTTTGAAACTTCTTTGATAAGACCAGGCATGAAAACTCAAATGGTTATAATAATTTTGTCAGGGATTTTTTAGAGTTAACAAGACTGTTTCCTTAATATTTATTAATTTTAAAATTAAAACGAAAGACATTTCTCCAATCTTCAGTGATAGTACAATGATATAGTTAGCTAAATTGGGTCTTTGCTTATAGGGCCATTCCCACTGAAGATTCTTACACACAACTTCCAAATTAACCTGTAATTTCCTGCTAAAATCTTTAAGAGTCCATCGATACTTCTGAATGGTGTAAAATGCAGAAGCCTTGTGTGTAAGGCTCTCTCAGATCTCTTCCCAGCCTATTTTTCAGTCCCTTCTGCCATTGCTCATATTATTAAATCTCCCATTCTCTGTCTAAAATAATTCCTTACTATTCTTAGAATCAACTGACATTTTTCCTGACCCCAAACCTTCACTCATACCATTTTTATCTCTTTTCATATTTTTTCCCCATAGCATTGATCTATTTGTCATTATTTAGCCTAATCACTAGGCCATTGGCCTTCTCCACCCTAACTGCCACCCTAACATTTCTTTCTCTTTTCTGAACTCCCACACTACACTGGTTGTGGCATTTATCACATAAAACCTCCCTACTACATTATTAAATTGAATTCCTCAACCCAATTCCAACATGGAGCGGGGGTGGGGGAGTCCCCCAACACCAACCAACAATTCTCAGGACTCTGATGCTATCTACCCAAAGATAGTACCAGATTCCATAAGTTAAGGGTTCAGTACTACAAGACTGCTCCTCCCCTGGAACAACATACACACTTCCGACCCTTTCCAGCTGAGAATGTCAATTCCAAGTTCAGGTTATTATCTGTACTCTGACCATCTGGCTATAAATCAGAGGCTCCCACAACCCCCTCACTGGGTTCAAAACATGTTACTTACTAGATCACTGATTTATTGTGAAAAGATATAGCTCAGGAACAGCCGGACCCTGGAGATCAGGCGGGTAGGGGTGTAGAACTTCCATGTTCTCTCTAGGAGCACCATTCTCCCTGCATCTCCGAGTGTTCGCCAACTGTGAAGCTCTTTAAACCCTGTCCTCTAGAGTTTTTATAGTAACTTCATTACATAGTTACAACTGATTAAATCACTGACCATTGTGGATTGATCCAACCTCCAGCCCCTTTCCTCTCCTTGGAGGTCAGGGTGTGACTCACAGGGAAGGTTCCACTGGCAATTAGCCCCCATCTTATGTTGGGGTCCAAAAGCTACCTCATTTAACATAATAAAAGACACTTGTTTCATTCTCCACACTTAGGAAATTCCAAGAGTTCCAAGAGTTGTAAGCAGAAATTGTGGACAAAGACCAAATACATATGAGAAATATATTTGGGTTGTCTCAATGACTAAATATGTATCTCTTATAAATCACAATATCACAATTAAAGATTCTTGAATGCAAGCATTGGCACGTTCTTAGTGCATTTCTGAGTACTAAGTGCTCCCCAGTTGATTAAAAGCCTTTGATGAATCATTGTACATTTCCTGGGACCGGCATGAGAGCTGTGTTCGTTCACTGGTCTCTGCCCAAATTGTAGACCAATTTTCTATTTTTTAAAAAATATATTCTGTTACCTAATTATATGAACTTATCATTTTGGAATTGGAAAGCTCTACAGAGACTATTTGAGTCCTGAACTCTTTCTTAATCAATGTGCATTGAGGCCCTGAGGAATAGCTAGTTTTTGGTGGATCAAGTACAGAGACTTAGGTCTACTGCTGACACCAGAAGAAGCTTGGCTCCCACATTGCCTCCCCAAAGTCCTAATTTTATGTGTCCTCTATGTATAAGAAAACTTTGCTGACTGAGTCCAAGAAAAAGAATGTAGTGTGGTAGGATAAGAAGTTAACTATAGGTTTGGAATCATACAAACTAGATTTAAATTCTGGACTGGTCACTTCATTAGCTAGCTGCACAGATTTTGGTTAATAACTTGTCCGCGTGTTTCTTCTTATGTGGACAATTATCTCCACTTCATGAAGTTGTGTTGGTGAAATGGTATAATGTATGTGAAGTAACTGGAATATAACAATTTGAGATCATTATTTAAAATAACCTTTTATGTTACAAATGTGTATATTTAGTTTTTCTTAATAATGCATAGATTTTTTTTTTTATCATAGAAGCTTTTTCTAAATTGAATGAATGAAAGTAGATTTCTCTTTTTTCCTTGTCCTCAAATTTCAAAATTTTGGGAGTGGTCATAGTGTTACTAAAGAGTCCACCCAGTTACTTCTTGGAAAAGTTCCTTAAAAAAAAAAAGTATTATCGAGAACTATGTATTTTGGAAGGTGAATGTTTAGATCATTCAATGTAGCTAAGCTGGGTGGTAGAGATAATTTTTTTGGACACTTTGCAGAGCTCATTGTTTTTTTCTGGATAAAAAAAACTATAATACATTCACTTAATAAACACTTAGCTGTAACAGTCATCAGAGTTAAGTCTTCTGACAGCTCCACAACTGACCTTGACCCTCAGTTCTTTCCATGATGTCACTTTGCCATTCATACCAATTCTATGAGCTCAAGCAGAAACGAAGACTACCTGTCCATAATGGCATGGTAGAAGAGTGGTGGGTAAGGTCACGGGGAGGCTCTTAGAATAAATGAAGACCTGATATCACTTCTAAAACACTGCTGAGCTCTGATGAAGTTTGTGCTTTTATATCAAATGTGAGAATAAAAGTAAAATGTTTTAATATAAAATATGAGGCTGACACTAGATGATGTCAAAAGCCCAACTTCTAAACTCTAGACTGTTTTAACACTGATAGGTTTTGATGAAAGACTGTAGAAGTTTCTTTGCCGGAATCCCTATGGGATTGGTTCCAGCACTGTTTGTCGCATGATTCAGTTCAGTATAGTAAGCATGAGTCAGAGCAAATGCTATTGTTAGAAACGGATTTCTCCTTTTAAAACTCATACTAACCCATAAGGAACGATCAGAAAGCATTTAGGAAAGAATATCACAACAAATGCAGCAATTACTCTGACTAGCACCACGTAAATCTGTGGTTCTCAACCTGACTGCACAGTGGCATTACTTACCTGGAGCATTTTTAAATAATCCCGATGCCCCTGTATGATCCACAGAAATACTAATTTAACTTGTCTGAGGTGTCACTTGAGCATCTGGATTTTTAAAAAAGCTCTGATTTGATTCTAATGTGTGGCCAGTCTCGCAAACTTAAGGTCTTCTAGCAAATCTTCCTCTTAAAATCTACCACCCTATCGTTTCGTTTTCTGGCGCTTGGTTTTTGTTTTATCATCTTTCTTTGCACCCAACAGACATGTGTAGCCCTTAGGATGGTGAATTTCTCTGCAGGCAGACTAGTCCCAAAGAGGTGTCGGTGGTAAATAAGGAGAACCCTGGCGAAGAGAGAGATTCCAGCCCAAAGCTGGTATGAGCAACAGTCACTCACTCCCTGCTGCGTTGCTCCACCTGTTTCTTGGGTCTTTTCCCACTTGCCGTTTTCTGATTACTGAGCATCCTAGGAGACAACACACTCGTCTTTTTATCTTCCCCTGTGCTAACGTTTGGCGGGCCTCCTAGTTCAAGGCACTACATCCCTGAGTGGGCATTATATTTCTCACCCTTGACCTCTACCTCAGAATTCACCCGCACCTACCGTTCAGTTTTGCAGCACCAAGGGAGCTTAAGGTCCTCTTAAACTAATTCAGATTCCTGGGGACCCAAACCTGCACCACTAGAACCATTCCCCTCTCCTCCGTAACCGCAATTTTTAGTTTACTTATAAAGTAGATACTTTACATTTCCAGTGGCAGCTGATTGCAGGCCCCGCCCTAGTAAAGAGAAAGGAAAAGCCCCAGCGTCCGGCGCTAGGGAGCTCACCTTCCTACCCAGGACCCTTCTCCCTAGCCAAAGGTCTCTAGACGCCAGTGACGCAAGAGCCCCCGCCCTTGCCCCACCCAAAACGTGGTGCAAACAAACCTCTTCTCTTCGCCCCACCCTTTGGTGATTCAGGCACCACCCAAGGCGCTAATTTAAATTGACTTTCCGAACAAGCTTTGCAGCAACTTTACAGCTTCTTGTTCAAGCCATTGTGATCTTGTTACCCGGGCCGCCGAGTCCCGGTGCAGGGTCCGCGTTCTGGCGCCATGAGGCCCGCGTGGCCCGGCGCCCGCGCGGTGCTGCGCCTCGGCGAGTTGACCTTGTTGCTGCCGCTGCTGCTGCTGTGTCCACAGGCTGCTCGGGGTTTGTAATGGCTGGGCATCCAGCCCAGCTGGGTGAACCCTTAGGCTGTGTGGGAGGGGCTGGGCCGGTTTAGGTCTGGGAACTGGGGATGTGGGCATCGGTAATTGCTCCTGTACTACTTTACCTTTAAGACTTAGAGCTCCTACTGGCACGATCCCATGGGACAGGAAGAGGATCTCCCCTCCTAACCGCAGTTAGGGGTCTTGGTGGCGTGGCTTTAGGAGTGAGGAGTGGAGAGTTGAGAAATCACCGGCTGAGTATGTGGAGCAGCCAAAGCATGGGGAAGCCGAAAGGCAGTGCTCAAATAGAGTAAATTCTCAAACTCTCAACATCTCTTTAAGGGTGGGAGGCCAAATAGCTGACTACCGTCGCCTCTAAACAGAGGCCAGCCTTGTGCAGCACAGGGCGCTGCAATTTTTCACATCTCCAGGTGTTATGTTTCAAAGGGGCGTTTGTCTTTATTGAGTGCCTAGCAGCAGTATCTAGGCAGAGATAAATACTAAACCACTTAAAAAAATAATGAATGGGGAGGGGTTTATTCTCTACTTATTTTAGCCTTGAATTAATTCACAAGATGGGAAGCCTAGCAAGATCTTGGTATGTCAGTTCTGCTCTGGATAAGGAATATTACCCGAACGTCAAAAGGCATTGCCGCTCCCTTATTAGCCTTGGGAAAGGAATGTTTCAATGAATTGAAAAGTGGTATTTACCTCAGTTACATTTTTTTCTCCTCCTAGGTGACTGCGGCCTTCCTCCAGATATACCTAATGCCCAGCCAGATTTGGAAGGTCTTACAAGTTTTCCTGAACAAAGCATAATAACATACATATGTAATCCAGGCTTTATAAAAATTCCTGGCCGGTCAGACTCAGTGATCTGTCTTAACAACAATGAATGGTCGAATATCACAGAATTTTGTAATCGTAAGTTCATTTCTTTTTAGGAAGGTTATGGGAATGGAATGTATCTTGTTAAAATTTTTCCCTCTTCAGAGTGACTGGTAATTGATAGTTTTCTAATATTATTAAACCCCAGGGTATACCTGTAGGCACTTCACACTCCAGCTAATTGATGGCATTACTTCCTGAAATAGGTCCTGTTTCTCCATTAACAGGTTTTGTTTTGTTTTGTTTTCTTTTGCTTTGTTTTCCCCTAACACTGCACCTCCTGAACTGACTAACAGAAAATAAACAATAGCTACTGTTGTTTAGGGAGTAAATTATATATGAATATGGTTGGCGATTACTTTGAGACATATAACATAGGTGCTCTGTTTTCTTAAATTTCATTTTCTAAAGTAGGACTTACCAAATACAACTCTGTGATAGCATTTTAAAAAAATGTCTCTATATTTACCTAAAAATCTATGCATAGCCCTATTTTAGTTTTGTCATGTATGAGTAGGTATAAGGATAAGACTTGTTTCCTGTCTTTGAACAAGTTGGAGTAATAGGAGCTACAGAAAATACAGAAACTGCCACAAATATTTTTTGAAACCAGGTATGAAATGGGCTTTAACTTTTTGTTATCTATCTGTGATAGAAAGTAGTAGGTTGAAGTACATAAGCCTTTGCATGGGTATTGTTGTGGTGCGATCAAATCTAAGACGCATGGAGCCAATTGAGATGAATTGTGAGCCTTTTTTTATTAGCTGGCTGTCTAATGGAAGCTCGGCGTGATCTCTTCTGACCCTGCATGGTAGAGAGTCATTCTCTGGCTGGCTAATAAAGGCTCACAATTCATCTCAATTGGCTCCGTGGGTCTTAGATTGGATCGCACCACAACAGGTATCATGTTTCAGAGTTTATAATGCTTCTACATATGTTGCTTCATCTAATCCTCCAGACAACTCCATGAGGTAAGTGGAAATCCACCCTCATATTACAGTTGAAGAAACAGGCCCCCAAAGCTAAATAACTTCCTTGAGATCAGCAGCTCTTGTGCAGAAGAGCCAGAGTTCAAATTGGAGTCTTCTGACTATAAATCCAATACCTCTTCCACTCTGCCACACCTCTATAAATTTAGATTTGCCCAGATGTTGAAAGTTTGTAAACACTTATGTACACAGTGGCTCATCTGATTCTTGTCCCCATGGGTTATTGTGGGGATTAAATGAATTTGTGTGTGTAAAACATTTAGAAGTAGTTAATAAATATTAGATATTATTGTTACTGTTGTTGTTGTCCAGGACATTACCCCAGGAGTCTGGAAATATCTGTTGTCATCTACCCCTGTGCTTCATGGGGCAGGGTAAGGGAACCGGTATTTCCTGGAGTCAGTGCCAGGAAATTTAAATAGGTTATATATTCTGAACTGTGGGCATAGTGAAATCTATGTACCAGATTTACTTCACAGGCCTTTAGTAATCAGGAAATGAAAGCATATGTGTGAATATGCTTGATACACTATAAATGTCGTAGGGATAGTAACATAGTTAAATACCACATGTATACAAAGAAGTACAGAAAAAAGGACCAAAAAATTCCAAGTAATTAAGTATGGATTGTAAAGTGATATTATTTTTCTGTTTTTGTTTTTGTTAATACTTTTAGGTAGCTGTAATGTTCCACCCATCCTACTTTTTGCATCTCTCAAAAAGCCTTATAACCAACAAAATTATTTCCCATTGGGTTCCATTGTGGAATATGAGTGCCGTTTGGGCTACAAAAGAGACCATTCCCTATCAGGAAAAATAACTTGCCTTCAGAATTTTATGTGGTCCAAACCAGATGAATTTTGTAAAAGTGAGTATAATTTTAAAGAGTATTATTAATCCTATTGTATTTGTGAAAAAAGTATTTCTTCCTTTATTCACGCTAGCAGTCTATTTGTATATATTATTCAGAATGATTCTTAAAAGAACCATTAGAGTTATTTTAAATTAAGCAGACTAAATACTTGTGAGATAGGAATATTATTTTACTCGTAGGTTTCACATTTAATTAGTTTAAGGTTACCTTTAATGAAATAAGTATTCTATATATGTTGCTTTTTTGAAAGTTATAAAATGAAGGTGGGATTTATAAAGTCTGAAAATAGATTATCAGTGGTTCAGTTGATGAATTTGCATCAATGTGGCTGAGAATTTAATGGAAAAAAAAATTGTATTCTCTTCTAGGAAAACCATGTCCTAATCCTGGAGAAATAACAAATGGTCATATAAATATAACAACTGACACATTATTTGGCTCATCCATCACCTTCTCATGTAACACAGGGTAAGTTTTTGCACACTAAACACTATATTTAACAAGTGAAAAAAGAAATTAGGATGTACAATGGAAGTTTTTAGATTAGTGGCCGGTATTTACAAGCTAGTAGCAATAAAACAACCCCTCTATTCAAAGATTTTTCTCATGAGGTCATCACAGTTAAATTTAGTAAAATGTGGCAAGAAAGAAGATTTCTTATACCACCACATTTTTTCAGTTCCTAGATTTCGGTACATGTGTGATTTATTATAAAATTGTAAATGTGATTAGTAAAGGAAAAACTTGTAATATATCAATGATACGTGCAGACATTAAATCCAAGTATTAAATAAGAAACCAGTCTTTCATTTACCTAAATAATACATTTGTGCGTGTGTGTTTTTATATGCTAACAACCCATTATAAAATATCATGGCTTAAAAACATTTATTTCTAGTGTGAAAATGCCATTCTGATTTAATGTCTTTTATAAGTTTTCTGTGTGGAGAAAAGGAATTTACTCATTAAGTATCATCAGTGTGTCAGGTGATACTGCTGGAAGCTTCATACTCATTTTCTCATTTAATATCTATAAATCAAATTATGATACTTTACTCTGTGCATGTCCATTTTTTATAAAATAAAAATATCAGTTTCACTTGTCACCTGTACTAAACACAGATGTTTGGATAATTAATATCATTAATATCAAATCTGAGAGTTCTTTGAACCCTTTAAATATAAGTACATTCTATTATTCCGTGAAGCCAACGTTGATCTTATACCTCAGAAATATAAAATATTCAAGCATCTATATCATTTAAAAATGTTCTAAAACACTTTAATATTCTCTAACATGTGCCCCACCGAAGTAAAAAATATTTTCCACGTCTTATACTTTTTTATCTTTTGGATGTCACCTTTTAAAATTTAATTTTTCCTTTTTCTTTAAACTGACATGTGAACTTTTATCACCTATTTTGTTTTGTCTCCATCTACTGGTATAGTAAATATTTTAAGATTATATTCTGGAGAATTTAAGGGGACTCAACTTATTTCTTCCCCTCATTGTTTAGGTACAAATTAGTTGGTGAAACTTCTAGTTACTGTGTTCTTGTGAAAAAGACTCTTGTGTGGAGTAATCCATTGCCAGAATGCAAAGGTAAGACTGAAGAAGTTTAAGCTCTCAGGTTGCAGGGCTGTGTAATGAATGATGAAGTCCTTTCTGTGCATTAAGAATTCCTCACAGTGTATATATGTAGTATCCTCATTTTCTAATGTGTGTCTTAACTAATTTAAACACTTATTTTTAACATTCCTTAATTTATTAGCTGTAGGAATAAAGAATTAAAAACAATCTAAGGTTCATATTGTGCTTAGTCATTTAATATCTTACTATTCCTTCTAATAGTCAGCTAAAATGATATGGAAGTCCCTGGCCTAAGACCCAGCCTTTCTCAAATGGGTGCCCCCTTCTTGCACTGTAAGGGGCCTCCGATGCACATAAATGGATGACTCAGTCGACACACCCATGTCATATCTACTATGATCCTTATCCCCACTCTCCTGAACTTTGGGCTACAGGTATGCACATCAGCAGCACGGACCATCCTCAAGAATACAGACCATGTGCTCCCTTTGGAAGCACATATGCTGAAATTGAAACAATACAGAGAAGATTAGTATGGTCCCTGTGTATGGATGACATGAAAATTCATGAAGTGCTCCATATTTAAAAAAAAAAAAAAAAGAAAAAGAATATGGACCAGCAGAAAAGGCCCCCTCAGGCCTGAAAAGGATGTTGGCACAGGAAATTCTGGGTGCCAGTCCCCGAAACATGATTTAGAATGAGGTGGGGAAGGAGCTCTCATGGAGCACATCCTTTCTGCCCTGCAAATACCTTACTCAGCAGAGAGGGGCATAGCCACAGGAGGGCCGGAGTACAGCCTTTTAAACTGGGAGCTAGGGCAGGAGTCCCACTTGCCTGAGTTAAAGGTGATACTGATTGCAATGGCTTCCAACTTCCATTCTTGCACTCTATTGTTTCATCTATACTCTACCAGGGTGAACAAATGTGGCTTGTTTTTCTGTCTTAGAGCCTATTAGTGTCTTCTTATCACTTACAAAGTCGAAACTCCTTAGCATAATGTACAAGGCTAGCCATGGCCTACCTACTTCTCCACACTCATGTCTGCCCCTTGTACTTTATGCTCTACCTATGCATACTGCTGTAGTTTTCCATGTTTTATCATGCCCCCCACATCACTCTTTATACTATACTACTGCCTCAGCCTGAAGTGCCCTTTAATCCCTTCTTGCTTGGCTGGTTGGGTTTTGTTTGTTTCTTATTATCTCATGCTTCTGTGATAACCTTCGCCATTTTGCATTGAAATTACCTCTTTGAATCTCGTTCCCATTATATTTAAAGACAGAGAAACAATACTTTATCCAGTTTTCCACTTCTATTTATAGAACAATGTCCGATATGTTTTAGGTGCTTAGAAAATGTTTGAACTGAACTGATGGTGGTATGTGTAGTCTCATACACCCTCGCCTAGTATAAATCAGATTAGCTTGTTCTTGCTCCTTGCTTTGATCAATGGCTTAAAGTAATTTATAAATTTGGTAGTATTTTCTGGGTACTTAAAGGTATTTGGTGTAATATAATTTGATGTACACATGTACTCACATTGCTTTCCTGCTTAAAAAAGAAAAACAACTTCTTGGCTCTAGAGAATGTGGCATCATTGCCTGGGGGAGGTATCTTTTTATAAAATAACTAGAGTAACTCTGCTCATATATGTTTTACAAATTCAGCTGCTTAGTAGGATTTACTTTAAATAAAAGCCTTTGAGTCAGTGCATGTTTACAGTCTTTTATTCTAAAAGTCAAAATCAATTCTGATATTTGAGACCTTTTGCTCTACCCAAATGATCGATTTCTGTTTCCAGAGTGCCACGTGACTTCCTAGGGCCTTTCGTTTGGCATCATTTCCCCATGGAATGACCAGCAGTGCCTTCTTTTCTGCTCTGTCTTAGAAGAGTACATCTTAGATTTAAACTCGAGTTCTGTTTACTCCCTAAACTCTCTGCCCTTGCTTTTGTCTCTGAACTCTTTTACTCTTTCTAACACCAGTTTGATATATAACAGGTGCAAACTTAATTGTTATTTTTACTTTACATGTATTAGAACATCGTTGCAGTCATGAACATATAATGCATTTCAGTCAACAACGGACCACATACACAGCAGTGGTCCCATAAGATTATAATGAGTCTAGGTGTGTGGTAGGCTATATCATCTAGGTTTGTGTGAGTGCACTCTATGATGTTCGCACAACGCTGAAATTGCCTAACAATTTCATATTGCCTAACAAGATCGTATCCTCATCGTTAAGCTACACGTGACTGTCTTTCTACAAATTGGTTTAAAAATTAGTATTCATGTTTTACGTTTGTTTTCAAAGCTCCAAATATACTATACATTACTTAGTGGATAGGTATTTATAAGCATCCCTCATTGATAATGCTGAATTTAGTAAAATGGTTAAGTTTTGATTTTTAAAATATTTAACATATTTTAGTCTCTGTAAAAATACCTAGCCAGTTTTACTAATTTAAAATATACTAAAATTTTTTTTAAAGAAATTTTTTTCTCCAGAACCACAAGAAAGTGACAGTGGAATAATTTAAGAGTAAAAAGAACACTTATGTGTATGGACAGTCTATGACATGTAAAGGTACTAAAGGCTTCACTCTGATCAGAGAAAGCTATTTATTATACTCTAAAGTAAAAGATGACTAAGGAGAATGGAGTGGCCAACACCACCTGAATGCAAAACTAAGCAGTTTACATAGTTACAAATATTTTTTTATTTTACCCTTAGCTCTATGTATGAGCTTCAGAGAGTCTATGGACTCTCTGAGAAATGAAATAAAATATTGTACATATGTATATTTGCATTTTTCTAGAGTGGGGGTACAATTTGTATCAGATTCTCAGAGTGGTCTCTGTGACCTCCAAAAAAGGAAGAACCACTGATGTGGGTAACATGTGTTAATATATAAATAAATACATACATGACATATATGAAAAAAATACATGTATGCACACTCATACATACATATATATAGTCTCCTGTTTTTACTAAACCAGCTTAAATGTGTTTCTTTTTAAATTTAAAAAATTTTTCCAGTTAAAAAAAAAAAGATTCCCGTCCCTTCACCACGCCACCTCTGCCCAACCCCCACCCATCGCCGCCCTTCGGCAACCATTAGTTTGTCCTCTGTATCTATGGGTCTGTTTCAGTTTTGTTTTTTATTAGTTTGTTTTTGTTTTTTTTTAATTATATATATAACCGAAATTACATGGTATGTGTCTTTCTCTGTTTGACATATTTCACTTAATGCTAGGTTCATCCATGCTGTCACAAATAGCAAGATTTCATTCTTTTTTATTGCCAAATAGTATTCCATTGTATATATTTGCCAAATCTTTTTTATCTGTTTATCTGTGGATAGACATCTAGGTTTCTTCCATATTTTGGCTATTATTTGTAATGCTGCAGTGAACTTAGGGATGCACATATCTTTTCGAATTCTTGTTTTACTTTTCTTCAGATAAATATCCAGAAGTGGAATTGCTGGCTCATAGAACAGCTCTATTTTAAAGTTTTTTGAGGAGCCTCCATACTGTTTTCCCATAGTGGCTCCACTAATTTACAATCCCACCATAGTGGCTCCACTAATTTACAATCCCACAACAGTGTACATGGGTTCCCTTTTCTCCACATCTTCACCAGAACTTGTTATTTGTTTATTTATTGGTGATAGCCATTCTGTTGAGTGAGGTGATATCTCTTTGTAGTTTTAATTTGCAATTCCCTGATGATTTAGTAATGTTGAGCATCATTTCATGTATCTCTTGGCCATCTGTATGTCGTCTTTGGTGCAATGTCTATTCAGGTCCTCTGCCCATTTTTTTATTCGGATTGTTTCTTTTTTTGTTTTAAATTGTATGAGTTCCTTATATTTTTGGATATTAACCCCTTATCAAATGTATCATTTGAACAGCATAAGTTCAATAAGTTGTCTTTTTGTTTTGTTGATGGTTTCCTTTGCTGTGCAAAAACTTTTTAGTTTGATGTAGTCACATTTGCTTATTTGATGTAGTCACATTTGCTTATTACCTGAGGAGATATATCCAAAAAGATATTGTTAAGAGCAGTGTCAAAGAGTTTACTGCCTATGTTCTCTTCTAGTTTTATGTTTCAGGTTTTACATTTAAGTCTTTAATCCATTTTGAGTTTATTTTTGTATATAGCATAGGAAAATGATCAGTTCAGTTTTCCCAACACTACTTATTGAAGAGACTGTCTTTACCTCATTGTTTATCTTTGCCTCCTGTGTCATAAATTAATTAACTATATAAGTGAAGATTTTTCTGGTCTCTATTCCATTTCATTGACATATATGTTTTAATGCCAGTATCATGCTATTTTCATTATTTTAGCTTTATACTATGGTTTGATATTAAGGATACCTACCACTTTGTTCTTTCTCAACATCTCTTCGACTATTTGGGGTCTTTTGTGGCTCCATATAAATTTTAAGATTAGTCGCTCCAATTATGAGAAGGATGCCATTGGTGTTTTAATAGGGATTGCATTGAACCTGTATTTTGCTTTAGATAGTAAGGACATTTTAACAATATTAATCCTTCCGATCTGTGAACAAGGCATATCCTTTCATTTATTTGTATCTTCTTTAATTTCTTTCTTCATTGTCTTACAGTTTTTAGAGTATAGATCTTTCATCACTTTGATTAAATTTATTCCTAGGTATTTTATATGTTTTTGATATCATTGTAATCAGATTATTTTCTTAATTTCTACTTCTGATTGTGTGTTATTGATATATAAAAATGTAGCTGATTTCTATTTATTGATTCTGTATCCTGCAACTGTGCTGAATTCATTTATTAGTTCTAAAAAATATATATATATATACATATATACATATATGTGTGTGTGTGTATGTGTGTATATATAGATATGTATATAAAATGTGTGGAGTCTTGAGTTTTCTATATATAATATTATATGCAAATAATGAGAGTTTTACTCTTTCCTTTCTGGTTCAGATGTCTTTTATTTCTTTTTTAAAATTTAATTGCTGTGGGCATCCCTGTATTATTTCTGATCTTTGAGGGAAAACTTTCAGCTTTTCACCATTGAATATGACATTAGTTGTGGAGTTGTCATATATAACCTTTATTATGTTGAGATATGTTCACTCTATAGCCACTTTGTTGAGAGTATTTTTTAATCATAAAACAATGTTGAATTTTGTCAAATGCTTTTTCTGAATCTATTGTGATGATAATACAGTTTCTATCCTGTATTTTGTTGATGTGATATATCATGTTGATTGATTCATGGATGTTGAATCATCCTTGCATCCCTGAGATGAATCCCTCTTGGTCATGCCGTATAATCCTCTTAATGTATTGTTGAATCCAATTTGTTAATATTTTGTTGAGAATTTTTGCATCTATGTTCTTCAAGGTTATTGACTGGTAATTTATTTTCTTTCTTTCTTTCTTTCTTTCTTTCTTTCTTTCTTTCTTTCTTTCTTTCTTTCTTTCTTTCTTTCTTTCTTTCTTTCTTTCTTTCCTTCCTTCCTTCCTTCCTTCCTTCCTTCCTTCTTCCTTCCTTCCTCCTCTTCCTCCTCCTCCTCCTCCTCCTCCTCCTCCTCCTCCCCTCCTCCTCCTCCTCCTCCTCTTCTTCTTTTAACGTCTTTGTCTGGTCTTAAGAGTAATGTTGGCTTCATAATTTTGCTTTCTCATCATGTTACTTTCAATAAGTTAATATAGATATCTCTGTTTATATGTATATATAAAGTAATTTATATTATCCAGTTAGGAGGGAATATTAGATTGAACTGAGGGATCTAGACAGTGATCATACATGTGTGACAACTGAAAAAAACTCTTGCCTAGCTGTTTACTTCGTTGAATTACATTCATTTTCTGCCTCCAGAATTATTCTCTCTCATTGACCATTCTTTCGTCTTCATTCTTCTAGAATTTTCCCCTCAATACTCTTTTATACCTTTTCTGTACTCTCAGAATATTTAGAAATGCTTTTAAAATGTTTTTGAAATATATTTAGAGGATCAGTGAAGTTGGATTGTAAAACTAGACAGTACCAGTAGGTGGCATTTATTTAAGCACTGTCATATTTGAATGTAATATGACTCAAGCAAATATGCTTTTATAATTATAGTTGAAATTCTATTAGAATGAATTTTTAAATATCATAGCTTGTAAAAAATAGATTTTTATTATAAATGGTATACGTAAACATAGTGAAGTAATATTAAAACCATGCGGATGAGTATAAAATGAGAAAAATTTTCTCTCCCTAGTCCTCCCCTTAGAACTAACCATTGTCTTTAAATTTTTATGTTTTATTCTAGAAAATATAAACAAACACACATATATGTATTTCTCTTTTTAATAATATCAATTGTGTGGATATATTATTTACTTGGCCAATCTCCTATTAAAGGGAATTTAGCTTTTAGGTTTAAGTTTCTAATTATTATTACAAAAGATACTAAGACAAATATTATGTGTATTCGTTCATTGCACATGTGGGCAAGTACATTTTGTACAGTAAATTCCTTACAGTATCGTTACTGTATCAAAAGTATGTGCATTTAAACTTTTGATAGACATTACCAGTGTTGTTTCCAAAGAAACTACCAATTTACTCTCCCACCAATATTGCATCATTGTGCTGATTCTTTACATAGTTAATGATAGTGGTTATTAGGATATGAAGACATGACAATGTAAGTGGTGAAAATGTTATTATTTGAATTCATTTAATCATGAGTAATGTTTGATATCTTTTTCTTTTTAATTTGGCCATTTCACCCACTTTATACTTATTTTCCCCTGTTTTATTAAATCATCAGTTCTTTAGAGCTTATAGCCTATGGTAGTAGCCAAGTAGGTCGTGGCAGGCCAGTGCTCTCTCCCATTACAATAACTACCAAACCTGGGTGGATTTTTTAAAATTGTATTGTTAAAAGCATAAAATACATCTGTGGAAACAACTAAGACTGAATAAACTAAAATTCCTAGGGGTGTGGAGTGAAAGCAAACCATTCTAAAGTGCCCTGGGCTGAAGATCCATCTTGACCCAGATAAAAGACCACTTCTAGGAGAGAGAGAAACTAGCAAAGCTTTTAATGGCCATGGTGGGTGATGATAATACACTATAAATTAAAGTCATCAAATGCTGACCCAAGGGCCTTTTGTTGATTTCTGTGGCTGTATGTGAGACTGGGGAGCTAGACCCAAAGCTTCCAAAGTACAAAAATGAAGTTTCTCTGAACCTTATGATATTTGGACAACAAATAACCATCAGAGGAACAGGACTATATCAAGCACATAGCCAGTCTTCCCCTGAAGATGTTGTGTCCATTTTGAATATTGCTAGTCTATGGGACTTCTGAAGGATGAACCTGGATCTCCCACAATCTCTGGGCTGAGGAAATAAAGACCCACCAGGCTGTCAATCAGAAGCCCAGAAGGGCCACTCCCAAAATACAGATGCAACAGCAGAAATAGAGTGAGTCTCCCCAGAACTGTAACCCAGCTCAGTCACTCATAGGATGAGGATGTGATTACCTCAAACCAATCTGCCTACCAGAAAAGGGCACCCTCTCTTTGGAAGGTCATATCACCGGAATGCTTTATATACAATATATGGCATACAATAAAAAAATTAATAGACATGGAAAGAAGAAAATAACCAAATCAGGAGAAAATGAAACCAGATAAGATAAAGACTTTTAAAAAAGTAATTAATATGTTTAAGGTATTAAAGGAAAAGATAAACAGAGCATTTCAGCAGAGAACTGGAATCAAAAATAGAGTAAAATAGGTATTCTACAACTGGAAAATATAATATCTGAAATTAAGAACACAATAGGTAGGTTTAATATGATTTGGATACAGCAAGAGACAGAAAAGTTAGTTTAAAAATCCCTAAACTGCAGTGCAAAGAGAAAAAAAAGAATGTAAAATATGGATAAAAATCAGATATTTGAGACATGTTAAACTGTTATAACATGTTAGAAAAAAGGAGAGAGAGAGGGAAGGGCAGAGAGAGAAGAAGGAAGGGAGGGGAGATGGGGAGTGAGAGAGAGAGAGAGAGAGAGAGAGAGAGAGAGAGAGAAATAGAAGCAGGAACAGCAGCAGATATTCAAAGAGATAATGTGAATTTTCCAAAACTAATAAAATACATCAACCAACAGATTCCAAAAGCTCTTAGGACTCTAAGCAGAACAAAAATAAAATAATTTCCAGGAACCTCATAGCAAAAGTATGGAAACTCAAAGCAGCAATAAAACCACCAAGACACAAAAACAGACATTGTCATGTTCAAAGGAGCAACAATATAAAATGGTTAACTAACTTCTCAAAGAAAATTATGGAAGCCAAAAGACATTAAGAGGAAATCTTTAAAATACTGTAAGAAAATTACTGCTCATCTAGAATTCTGTTCCAAGTGAACATATCCTTTAAAACTGAATGCAAAATAAACATATTCTCATACAAAAACTAAAGGAACTTGTCCCCAGTGAACCAGACCTGCACAGAATGAAAAACTAAAGGAAATCCTTCAAGTAGAATGAAAACAATCCCATGGAAAACATGAAAATGCCTGAAGAAGTGAAGAACGAAGGCAAAGGTAAATGAATACTGACTTTACAAAAGAACAAATGCAACATCTTTTGGGGTTTGAATTAGATGTAGAATACAAACATACAATGGCAACAAACCAAGAGGCAGAAAGAAGTAACTTGAATTTAAAAGTGACAAGGTTCTAGCAGTACTAAAAAGTGGTAAAAGTATTAATTTGCATAATTGACTCATATTCTAATACATTTTGTAATCTCTAGGGTCATCATGAAAATAATAGTAAAGAATGTATAAATCATAAGCTAATAAAGGAATGATAACGGATATTTAATCCAAAAGGCAAAAAGAGAGAAAGAGAAACAAAAATAAACACAAAATAGACGGCTGGAATAGAAAACTACTATAATACTAATATGTTTGATATAAACCCAGCTATATCAGTAATTACATTAAGTGTGATTTGACCAAGATTGTCAGACTAGATTAATAAAATAAAACTTAACTATCTTCTATTTATAAGAGTCACAGTTTAATAAGAACACCGAATAGGCGAAAGTTAAGGATGGTAGAATATAGTATACAAAGAATTACCAGAAGAAAAAAAAAGCTGATGCAACTATTAATATCAAAGTATACCTTAAAATCAGATAGTTCATAATGATATAGGGGTCAGTTCAGCAGGAAAGTATCACAATTTGAAATCTATGCACTGAAAAAATAGCTTCAACCTGTATGTAGCAAAAATGGCAGAAAGAAAAATAGACAAATCCACAATTATAATTCTAGAATTCCACATACCTAATTTCAATAGCTAACAGAACAAGCAAACAAAAAAAACAGTAAGACTGTAGAAGATATAAATGACAATTAACTTAAAAAATTGACAGGAGCATTGAGCCCTATAAAGATACATAGCAAAATAGTTTCAAATGTACATTGAACTTTGATCATATGTTGGGATCTAAATCACAATACATTTCAGAAGATTGAATAATTC
Organism: Eonycteris spelaea; assembly: GCA_003508835.1. Taxonomy (NCBI): domain Eukaryota; kingdom Metazoa; phylum Chordata; class Mammalia; order Chiroptera; family Pteropodidae; genus Eonycteris; species Eonycteris spelaea. Next base: position 29,778 of record PUFA01000593.1, on the reverse strand, counting down.
AGAACATGCTTTCTGATAACAGTAGGCACCAATTAAGAAAAAGATAACTAGAAAAGTAACTTCCAAGAGATTTAAACTATATAGCATACCATCCTTTGGATCAAAAATGAGAACTAACTTAGTAGAACAAAGAATAAATTTTATATATGATGATGTTAGATGAAAAGCCTATATAAAAACTACATTTACATTAATAATATATATATAATTTTTTGAATGCCTGCTAAGTGCTGTGTTACTTGCAGTGTTTTACTTGAGTTATCCCTTATAGCATCCCGTGAGGTCAGTAAAGAAAACAAGTGGCACAACGTCTGAGCACCTAGAGCTGAATGCTGATGGTGCTGGCAGTAGAAGTACTGGATGATGTAACATGTTTCTTCAGGGACAGATGCTATGTGAAATAACTTCCCTACATTATTTCCCTTCTTCCTTACAGTAATGTTATAAAATCTATTTTTATGCTTATTTTACAGGTGAGAAAACTAAAGTTTAAAGGGATTATAGAACTTGGTCTAGTATGTGGTGAAACAGGCTTACTGCTTTAAGAGGGAGTTTGTATAAGCAACCCAGGGTCAAACAGTCACTGAAAACCTAAATTTCACTCTGTCATTGTTGTGATTCCTAGAATAGGATCTTAACTGAAGTTGTGCTTCAGATATTTGTTAGCAGACTTAAAATCCAAAGGGGAACTAAAATAATGTATGTAGAGTTGCTTAACAGCACAAGAGGAGAAAAAGAGAGTTATTTTATTCCAATTGACTTCATTACTTTGATAAAGTAAAACAGAACAAGTTGCCAAGGTCACTAACAAGTCCTGAAAGCTCTGGAAAAATAACTGTGTTGTGATTATTATCTCTGTTAGTCCAGCAGTTGCATACTGCTGGTCTTTGGTCTTAGCATGTGAAAGGAAGACAATTTAAGAGGGAAAATATCTGTATTTGGGGTGTGTCATAGAATGAGATCACTATGGACTCTGAGTTTCGTTTTCTTTCTTTACACAGAAAACAGTTTAAGTACCTCAGTACAACTTTGGTGTACTTAGTCTTCTGTAGGTATAATATTGAAGCAAAATCAATGTAACTTTTCAGTTCCTTTTGAAATGCACAATAAGATTTGGTTTCCTAAATGTATATTCAGGTGTTTTAGGGGCAGAAAAAGAAGAATCATCAAGTTAGTAATTGGTTCCTAAATCTTTAGCTCATTTTTTTAAAACCTTTTTCTCCTCCACAGAAATTGTGGATGTCACACAAACTCCTCAGAAACCCACCGCAACAAATATTCCAGCTACAGAACTCCCATCATCTCCTCAGAAACCCGACACAGTAAAAGCTCCAGGTACAAAGTCTACACAAACTCCTCAGACACCCACACAGCAAATATTCCAGCTACAAAACTCCCATCAGCTCCTCAGAAACCCACCACAGCAAATATTACAGCTACAAAACTCCCATCAGCTCCTCAGAAACCCACCACAGTAAAAGCTCCAGGTACAAAGTCTACACCAACTCCTCAGAAACCCACCACAGCAAATATAGAACTCCCATCATCTCCTCAGAAACCCACCACAACAAATATTACAGCTACGGAACTCCCATCAGCTCCTCAGAAACCCACCACAGTAAAAGCTCCAGGTACAAAGTCTACACCAACTCCTCAGAAACCCACCACAGCAAATATAGAACTCCCATCATCTCCTCAGAAACCCACCACAACAAATATTACAGCTACGGAACTCCCATCAGCTCCTCAGAAACCCACCACAGTAAAAGCTCCAGGTACAAAGTCTACACCAACTCCTCAGAAACCCACCACAGCAAATATAGAACTCCCATCATCTCCTCAGAAACCCACCACAACAAATATTACAGCTACGGAACTCCCATCAGCTCCTCAGAAACCCACCACAGTAAAAGCTCCAGGTACAAAGTCTACACCAACTCCTCAGAAACCCACCACAGCAAATATAGAACTCCCATCATCTCCTCAGAAACCCACCACAACAAATATATTACAGCTACGGAACTCCCATCAGCTCCTCAGAAACCCACCACAGTAAAAGCTCCAGGTACAAAGTCTATACCAACTCCTCAGAAACCCACCACAGCAAATATTCCAGCTGCAGAAGCCATATTGACTCCTATAAAAACCATTATAATAAACTCTTCAGCTATAAAGGCCCCACTAATTCCTCAGAAACCAATCACACACAAATGATTCAGCCACAACAGCCAAAATATCCCCTGTATCAAATGCTCTATCTACAAAGAGCCTACCTGCAACCCAGACTCCCATCATGGCAAATACTTTTGCTACACAAGCCAAAGTAAAACAAAAATTTACAGCTGCCCATGCCCTCGTGACTAAGGGTCTCCATACAACACAAAGACTGACCTCTGCTCATATTACAGCAACACAGAGTCAAGCTGTTCCACAGGAAACCACACCTTTTCAGACAAGCACAACGAAAGGCAAAGAAACCCTTCCTGTAGGTGAGTTGACACTGATCAGGTTCCTGAGCATGGATCTCATGTGCTATGGTGGAAATTTCAACTTAACCAGGATTGCAGAAGTGAATAGGCTGTGATTTATTGTAGCCTGAGTTTGTTTGTACTAATGTTCTGGACTCTCTTCAGAGGCAGAATTGGGTTGTGTTAAGGAAAATTTTTTAAAAGGAAACACTTTGCAGTAAGATAGAGAAAGGTTTGGCCCCATGTAAAATATTGCTAAGTTAAGGCTGGTGCAGAAATTCTGTTTTCTATATTAGCTTTAGGGAGTCATTGAATTCTTCAAGACCCTTCAAAGAACAAAATATGTACCATTCTTAAGGTTGATTTCCGAGTCTGGTTTGTTGAGAGAAATCTAGATACACATCCTTCAAGCACACCGAAGGATCCTTCCAGATTCCCTCAAGTTGCTAATTTGGTAAAGCATCACAACTGTGTCTTCTAAGTAAAAGAAAACTCACTTCTTTGTGGTAGTTCATATTAATACAGGGCTCTTTAAATAAAGGCATATATATATATACACACACATATATGGAACAAAATATGCTGTAGACTTCAGAAATACCTGTTGTGTGAATAAATGAAACCCTCTTATTCATTCACATTGCTCCAGGCCACCAGGATGTCTTCCTGTTTCACAGCTTGCCTAATATATAGCCATTTTTGTAGCATTCTTGTTTTCCATTAGAGATACTTTTTTTTTTTTTTTTTTTTTTTGGGTTCCTTGGAAAATCTTACTAGAACTGAGCCAGGAAATAATTTTTTAAAAACTATTTTAATATTTTCATTGCAGTCAACACACATATAGCAAACTGCAAATAACATACATGCATGGCTCAATAATTTTTCTAAAGCAAATATTTGCATAACCACCGCAAACGTCAAGAAATAGGACATTAGCGACCCCTTGGACTTAACCTTCACTTTGCAGAGGCTCTGTCTCCCCTCTGATGTCTCAAGCCAAGTGAGATTGCGACTTTCTCTCCCTACACCACGTGGCCTGGGCTTTTCCCTCTGATATGTGTATGCAAATCCCATTCCAAACAAATCTCATCCCTCTCTTGACTTCAGTCCATTTCCTGTGCTTGTTAGTTTGTTCTCTGAGACCTTCAAACCGTTATTATTGTTTTTCAGTATTTTGCCCAGATTTGCTATGTCGAGGTCTATTTTGCCATTACCCAGAAAACCTTTAAAAATTTAAAACACTACAGATACTGTTGTTTAAATTTCCTTTGTATATTTATTTTCTCCATTATATAAAAAGCCAAATGTACACAAATGCTCAAAATCTCACCCTACATAATTCCTTTCTCTAAAAGGGGAGCTTCAATTCCTGCCTGCTTTTGGTCACTCTTCAGTGGCATCAAATAATTATGTTTTTAAAAACTGTTTTACACATTTTTATGGCCATAGTTTCATAATGGTTTCATACATTTCATAATTGTCATCTTGAAGCCTATTTTGCCATTACTTGGACAATTTTAAGAAGTTGACCATTACGGATATTATTGTTAAAACTCCTTTGCACATTTTCCCTCTCCTGTTTCTCTTGCCCTAGGCAGTTAAGTCCCAGGTTGGTGTGCAAGCTTTCTATGTTTTTATTCTTATGCTACATGTATGTATCCATAAGTAGTACATAATACTGTTTTGTATATTTTTAAATAATTTACATAAACAGTATGTCATGTTTTCATTATCTAACTTGACTTTTTGCACTCACCATTGATTTTGTGTCTTACATTGCTACATTTAATTTTAGTTCAATAATTTTAACACTTGTATATGGTTACTGACTTCATAAATTTTTATGACATCTTTGGGCCAAAAAGTTTTAGGTTGAATATACCCAGTTTTTTTCATAAGGCAGGGGAAGGAGAAATATTTCACTTTACATAAATTTGTTATAGAGCTAACTTTGTTGAAATATTTTTTTGTAAAAAATACAAGATAATTTAACAAGTTTAAATTAAACTTGAGTCTACAGCCATGCCACGCTGAACACGCTGATCCCATCTGATCTTGGAAGCTAAGAAAGGTCGGGCCTGGTTAGTACTTGGGTGGGAGATCACCCTAGGAAGACCGGGTGTTGTAGGCGCAAAAAATAAGGAAATAAATAATAAAAATAAAAATGAATTAAACTTGAATCAATTGTTAAAATAAAAATATGGCCGATGTTTGGTATCAAATTTCTTTTGTGCAATTAATTTATTCTTTAAATATCATACCATTTCTTGATCTTATGGGATCACTTACTGAGTATGTACAGTAGTGGCATGTACCATACACCTGCCATTTGTTGTCACTAGTCCTTACGAGAGCCTTACAAAATAAATACTTTTAGTTTCATTTTATAGATGATGAATTAGAATTTAGAGATTAACTGGTATGACTCATCTACAATGCAGAGTTAATAGGAAGAAAATTAGGGCTTAAATATGTATTTGCTGGCTCCAAATTCTATACTTCTGCTATGCAATATTGCCTATTCTCAATGGTACTTTGAGTAAATTTGTTTACTACTTAAAGGAGCAATGTATTTATTATTATAAACATACTTATCTGAAAGTAAAGCTAAAGCTACGTTTTCACTGCTTCATTCATAGTTATTGAAAGATATAAACAATAAGGTGATATGGTCATTTAAGTTTTGACAGAGTCTGCTGAAAGAGACTTTAGTTTCTGATAGTTTCTTGGTCATAGGATTGGATAAGCAGTTACTCTTTAAGCTTTGGAAGCTTTGAATTATTTGCCAATGTCATATAACCAAATTTGCACAGTGTTTCAGTATTCACCAACTCTTTCTTGTATTTTTGTTTATATAATGTTTACTGTGTTGAATAGATAAAGGCCTTGGTGTGTATGTTCATAATGTAAAATTGTTTTCATAAATTATAATTATTTCTTTTAGTTATGAAAATCAGAGTTTTGAACTTTCAGATACTATATATACATGTATATGTACATATATAATATATTAAACTACTGGCAAATCAATGACTTTTAAAACTTTTTATTTTTATAATTCTTTTTTTTTTTCTTCTTCTTCTTCTTCTTTAGGGGCCAGCACCATTGTATCTGGTAAGTTTGGCTCTCCAGCAGTTAAAAGAAATTGTCATCACTGTTGGATAAACAGTCAATGTTTCTGCAAGAGAACATTGTTTTTTATGTATTGTAGGATTCCTATCAAAATATGGTATTGTAGGAATACTATTAAAACAGGATGTTTATGGGTGACAAAAAAAACAGGTACAAGAATTTTATTGATATTTTATAAACACCATTAAGGTACTCGTTATGCTCCTATTTCCAATCGTGTCTTGTTCCAAGCTAATTTTAAGAAAACTTCGAATTATTGGGCCTAGCCAATCAAATATTATTGAAATCCTGTTGTCTCAATATATCTTTCTAGGGGCTAAAGAACCATGAGAAGGAGACAGTTATTAATACGATTTCTATCTTCAAGTATTTTATAATTAATTATAAGCTACTTCGTGATCATTTCTAGTTTCTGTCTTACTCCAAATAAAACAGTTCTACCTTTGATTATATCCTCTTCCTTTTCCATTCCCTGTCAGTGATTTAAAGCAAAATTATATTTAAAAAATATTTCACTGCTATAGGTATGAGGCCAAAAACATATATCCATTTTGCAATTTCTCATTTGGCACAGTCCCTTTTTTTTGTTCATAAATGTATTATTTGATATTATGCATTAACAAAATTAATAAACTTCTGAAGAAGATGATAAGAGAAATGTTTGTTAAGAAGCAATAGTTAATTTCCTTATTGATAAGTAATGTTTGATAGAAAATACACTTTTAAAAAAATGTATATTTTTAAGTTATGACCTTATAATTTCATGTATGAGTGAGTTAGCCAAGGGACTATAAAGCTGAAAGCAGGTATTTTGAATATTTTTTTTGTTATTATAATTCTTTTATATTTTGAATAATCCTCTCCTAAGCTAAAAAATTTATATTGAAAGATTCAAACAGTTGGAATTCAATTTGTTCATTATATTTTAAGTAGGAATAAATGTATTTTAAATGAAAATCTCATGATTTAATGACTTAATATTGACAACAGTTATGAGTTTAATTTATGAGCTTTTTCTCACCTGCTGGTAGTATTCAATGAAGTTTGAAGTGCTTATTATTTTCTCTGTAATTCTTGAAATATGTACTAAGCAATTTCCCAGAAGCCTTTCCTTAGGGTTAGTTGTAATTCTAACTTTTGCTCAAAAATAAAGAAGAACTTCTGTCCTCTTCAATAAGACATATGGCGATATTTTTCTTTGTGATCCTATACTTGTAAAATATAAACCTGAAAATTATCTTCATTTCTTAAGTTTATTATGTGAATTAGGTCACTTTTCTTACTTTAAAGATAAGCAACCTCTAGTGCAAGGAAATTGCTTTTATTATAGTGCCATGTAAGTGAATAATAATATAATATTACAACTTTGGAAATATTTTAGCTGAGAGGACTGTGATTTTGCAAGATTTATAATTTGCCAAAGGTCACACAGCTATCAGGTGCTTAAACAGAGGCAGATGACAAGGTTCTCCAGCACTGGGTACTTGAAAGGCTAAAAAAATTTTTGCCCTAGTGGCAGGACAAGAAACTGCACAACTCAAATTTGACTTTACAAGTATTCCTTTTCCCCCTCCATTGCTTAAATCCTGTATTGTGACATTCAAAAGTCCCATACAAAGATTAATAGGTCAATTGAAGGAATATTAAAGAGAAAATTAGAGAATATTCTGAAATATCTAACATACTTTCTCTGTATCCTTTAACTATCATATGCTTATTTACTTATGCTTTATATCTACCTGAATATGGCATATATTACAGAATAGCCCAAATTAAAGTGTACTTTCAGGAGTCCTGAATCATCAGTGGTGATTTGAAATGTGTACGATGCTGATAAAGGGTCTTCACTGTGTATTATTACCTGTCCACACCCTCAAACTTATAACATTAGGAAGCCATATACAGAATATAATTTTTGTCTTCTACATTTTCTTTAACTTGCTTCATAACCAGTATATCATTGTGAAATATCACTATAGTTGTAATTGCTCATGTTTCTATTAACTGTATTACCAATTTCTTTTCCCCCTCAAGGACTTGTTGCTGTTACTATAATAATTGGTTCCCTAATTCTAGTCAAAATTTTCTGGGACTATGGAAAATCTGGGTGAGCAGAAATTCTGATGATTTAAAACATTTATTCTTAGCTTCTTTCCAATAAAACGTATAGCATGAGTAGATAACTCTCTTAGCTTAATTGTTTTTTTGACATGCTATCTCTTTATTCCTTTTGTCTGTAATTACTACCCTCTATAACCCGACATTGTGTGTTTTTTTAATTTCTCAATACATTCAAGGAGATTAATAACATTTCAAAGGAAAATAATTTCAAAGCCAAAGTCTCACTTGGTGAACAGTTAATCAACTCACCTTTCTCCTTAGTTCAATTCATGGTAGCATGAGTGTTGTACAGGAGCAAAGAAATGTAGGAAAAGCCAACTTCTAACCTATATTTAAATTGCCTGTGACTGAGTCTTTTTTCGAATTGTATTTATTAATGTATGCCAATCTAGCAAAAACAGACCAGTGGTTAATAGGGCAGGTTCTTTAACCTGACTCCTTGCTTCGATCCTGTGTCTATTTTTTGGTGCTATGTGACTGTGAGCAACTTAACCTTTCTATACCTCAAATTTCTCATTTGTAGAGTGAGAGAACCTACCTCATGGGATTGCTACTTGTAAAGAGGTTAGAACATTCCTTGGCATGTGGCAAACCCTCAAATGGTAAAATAGTAACACATAGGAAAACAAATCAGTATTATTTGAAAGATCTGATCTGCATTGAATATATGTATAATAAGTATAATGTCACAGTTGGCTCTGACATTATACTTAATATAATTTGTAGACAAATAGGATTATTTAAATTAACCCACTTCTGTTATCTTATAGATTTTACTGTTTAGAAAACTTTAATTGTGGAGTTTATATAAACATGAGTTATTTCTCAACTGTCCTAATGCCTATATTTTTATTAAGAACAACTCTATTTTAATGCTGTTACTAAATTTCCTGTTTTAATTCTTTGAGTTATGTGAGTTATATATTTTTTGCCCTAAATAACTCTTTTCTTAAATTAACAAAATTGTTTAAGACTGTTATAAGCTGAAGTATGTGAATGTTCTTTAAGTCACTAAAGATTTAGTCTTTTAGTAAAAATACTTGACCATTAGGTCCTGGGTTGTTTGTTTGTTTGTTTAAAGTAGTTTTTACAGATACTTGTTTACTGCAATAAAGTAGTCTAGAGGCGATAATAATAAATGTAGTAAAATATAACTTTCTCTTAAGATTTTTCAGAAACTTTTTGAGAATGTGGTTTAGAGCCCAGCAAAACTGAACAGAGTTCTAAGTCATATAAAATGTGTTGGTACAGGTACTTCAACAGAATTACTCTGGCAAAAAGTAAACTACCCATTTTATATACTTCCTTGCATTTGTTCCAGCCCTCATTTTGAATCAGAGATTTCATTTTCAATTTGCCTTCCAAGGCCAGTGCCATGGGGCTCTGTAGGTGAGAGGGGATAGAAAGTGATGAGTTTATAGAGTGCTCTAGTTCTTGGCCAAACATTGGCAAAATAATTTGCCATGATATTTTTAATAGAATGAAAAGGGCTGAAACATAGAAGAGAAGAATATTTGTTTAGAATTTCATTGGGGTTTTGCAGTAAACATAATTCTCCTATTTCTGAATAAGAGGAAATTCACGCAAACCCCTAAGAAAGAATTTGCCTTTTTTCATGTGCACTTAAAAACCACTCCACTTTCTTTCTTGGGAAGTATAAGCTGTTGGGGAGAAGAGAGCTAACTTTATACATTTCTGGTTATTCTATTGTCATATTGATTTAATTAAAATTTTTATCTTTATGAATTCAGGGGAAAGAGTTAATGAGTGTGAAGATGATAAGGTACCTTCTTCACCTGGTGATCCTTTGTATTTCCCTATCAAAGGTTTATTTACTTTTTTTTTTTTTTTAGAAGTTTTGGGTTTGAATGATAATTTTAGTTTGTAAAAAGGATATGATTATAAGAATATTGCTAGTATTGCTTTTTGATTAAAATTAAAATTAAATAATTCAATTAGTGTTTTCTTTCTCTACTATTCAGCTCTTATTACACAAATGAGAACAACAAAGCATTAAATGTTATGTTTCATAATTTAACTGTGACTGCTGATGCCTCAGAAGTAAGACCTGGTAAATTATAAAAGGTATATGGTTCTATAAAATCACATTTCTATGTCTTGCAAATCATCCGTCAATACAGTTGGCTCAGGATTTATCTGTGACTATTAGAGGATAATAGAGGCTTAAAACTCTATTATTGTTAGTGCTGTTTTTCTTTGTTGAATGAAAGACTAACATATTAAGTCTGTCATTAGTATGGCATGTCATCAGTTCTCGACTCTTCAGCAATATGCTCATCATCTCATCCTGTGTTTTCACTCAGTTTATTGTAATGACTAAATGCTACCAATGCCACAAATATTTGGAAAAAACAGGAGGGTTGACACATTAGGTCTTACAGATAAGAATGTCTTTATTATGACTATTTGCATCATGAGATGATTGGCTTATATTGTATTTGTTTCTCCTTTATGCTTGACAGCTTTTAGAGTTCCTGGTGTTTAGAAAATATTAATATTTGTTTTAAGGTATCTTTTATAATTCCTGTTTATGGATTTTATAAGATATATTGTTACACAAAATTATTTCACAAAGGTAACTTCATGTAAATAAATGTATCTGTGAAGCTTTGTAGGTGTCTTTTCACAGGTAGTCATCAAGGGGTTCTCACTGACTTTTCATGTGAAAGTATCTTAATTGATTCTAACTTGACCACTTGATCGCCAAAACTAAAAAAAACTTAACTGTTACATTTTAGTTGGTATTGCTATAGCTACTAAACTCTAACTCTGTGCTGACCAAGGTTGCCCATACTCTATAACTTACTAATTTTGCATTGTTTGGCACTCCAAACTAACCCATTAATTCTTCATGGTTTAAAACATAGTAAATAAAGAATTAATATTTATCACCAGTATGTAAAATTATTTTGATTTTAGCTTTTTCTTTTAACTTTCAGGACACACATTTATAACATTGACCGTTTTGCTTATGATGCTAGCAACCATTGGCTAGCTGACTTAACCAACGAAGAAACAAGAAGAAAGTACACATGAGTACAAAGAATGTTTCTAGTTTTTTATAAGTTTCTGGAGACATGGACACAATATATAAAGTAGTGCTCTTTGTTGTACACATTATCGTTCCTAAGGTGCTTAGGAACGTTAACAAGGTGAAGAGAAAAGAATCTGTCCTGGAATCACATTCTCAATACTCCTATGCCTTGAAAATAGAAAACTCACAAGACTGAGAATGATTATTTTCCTAAATGTGAAGGAAAGTGTAGAGATTTGTTCATGCTTAGAAGGTGAGAATGAAGTAAAAGAAATATGACTTTTTTCCACTACATATATACTAATGTTTTAACTTACAAAAGAAATAAAAAATTTAAAATGTTAATTGGATTTTGAAAATAAACAATGATGATATTGCCCAGTCTCTTTCAAGCAAAATTGCCAAAGAGAGATGAATCTCATTATAAAATAATAATTATTGACTCTAAGGCATTTTTATCTTATTCCATTAAAATGAGTCTGAATGTGTTGGTAAAATATTTTAAATGAAAAACATGTTAATGATCCAGAGTTGAGTATCTTAGATTAGTTGGTGGCAAAGGAGAAATATAGAATGAAGAAATAATTTTTTCATTGTCACACAATCACAGACAATTAACTAGGACTTAGCCCCTTACCTGTAAGCTGGATCAGCTACAATTTTAATTTTTTTTTTAGAACAATCTTTTTTTGTCTGTAAAAAAGTCCTGTGAAAGGGTAAAAGGATGGAAAGTGTATTAGCTTAATGTTTTAAAAGCATCCAGAGATATAATATTAATATAAGAAAAATTCTATATTTCTGAAGTAAATTATAAATCTTATTCTTTTGTAATGTTAAGATTATTTATATTAATTTTTATCAGTGAACACACTGGTTTTACATGTATAACAAAAAGTTCAAGAATATATGTAAAGAAAAATTTTTCCTAAATGAAATAAATAATTGATCACATTCTTTATCTCATGTGGTAATTGAAATTTATTTTCCTAAATATAATGTGATATTTATTTATTTTATTATTTATTATTATATATGCCTACAGCACCTGGTCTTCCTAGGTAGTCTCCCATCCAAGTACTAAACGGGCCCAACCCTGCTTCGGGCTTCCATGGACTGTGGCTCCACTAGGGTGAGAACCCAGGACCTTCTGCATGTAAAGCAGACGTGCTAGCTGCTACACTGTGGAACTGCATCCCTAAACAATTAGTTTTCAAATAAGAGATTTCCTTCTGCCTCTCCTAAGTAGTTTAGACTGCCTCCTTTTGGTTATCCTACTGTGAAACATTTTTGGCACTATATTGTACTTTCTCAAGCATGTCATATTTTCTCATATTAGAGTGTTATATTACTTGTTACTGATGTACCTAAAGGTAATCACACTAATTCCTAGTTTCTTAATATATTCTTGTCATCTTGCCGGTTATATTTTAAATGTTGGACTAGACTAGAATATACACATAACTAAATTTAACAATAATTATTTGTCATATTGCTTTACTGTTTCAAAGTATTTTAAATTCCATATGCATCATGGCATTTCACTGTAAATACTTCAATCTGTATTTCTAACAATAAAGATATTTTTTCTACCTTAGCCACAAACATCAAAACTAACAAGCGTAACAATTTTCTAATGGTTTCTAATATTAGAAAATTGTTTTTAACTGTGCTAAAAGCTCCGTTAATAGGTACATATTCACTTACTAATTCATTCATTTGTTAAATTTGTTAAGTACCAGATTGTCACTGCCTGTGACAATCTGGTACTTCCTGGAATAGTAGCCAAGATAACTGATGCCTGAGAGCCGACTGTGTGCAGGTTATTATGTGTTGGATGCTGAGGTTACCAAGTTGACAACAACACAGCGTCTGCCCTCAAGTTGCATATAGTCTACCACAGAAAGACCAAAGTGATAGATATACTTACTGAGAGAAAGAATGTAGAGTTATAAGTGGTATAGTAATGACCCATACGGAATACAGGGGTCCCTGAGGTGTCTTTGTTAGGTACATAAGTGATGGGCAGGGTGATATTCAAGACAGGATGTGAACTGAAAAGGACAAGTAGATGAGGTTCACATGGCAGCATTGGGGACTGCAAATAGTGCTACATGCTTGAAGTAGGAAAGGCTTGGAGAGAGAACTACAGAGTGTGGTGTGTTTAGTGTAGAAGTTAAAATGATAAATTCTAAATATTCTGCCTTGATTAAATTAAAAGTTGGGATCAATGGGCACAGGTTTATAATAGCAGGAATTTTAGATGTTGGTAAATACTGAACTTTGAAAGTATAGTGATTTAGCCTTTATATCTTATTACTTAGATAAGAGTAAAAGCTGAAAAGATATTTAACTATCAGTTATCTTACAATAATAATATAAACAGTAGGTACGTTGGGGTAATGGTATTTTCTTATAGGATTTATAATTACTTTATATCCTGTCATCATGAAGTTGAATAGTTTAATTTTTTCCAAGGTAACCTATAAGATTACACTTTGGTTGCAAAGATTTTATGTCTTTACTCTTGAGACTAATGCTTATTTGTTGTGAAAAACTATACTTACTTACCACATAAATACATGTTTTATATTATTTTACCACTATTGCTATTGAATTTCTTGGAACACTAGAACATTAATAGTTTTCGTCTTCTTACGCCCTAACACTGTATTTTTGGTTAATGCCCATTTTACACCTACCCACCTTGACTATTTCCTCCATCCCCTTTGCCTAAATTAAAAACAGCCTGTCCCTTAAAGTTATGCTTCTTTTGTAGCCTACTCCAGGGGTGGCTCATTCATTTTCATACTCCATATACCTCAGTGTTGAGACGTGGTAGTGACAGTGTCCTTGCTTCCTGTTGCCACTACTTCCATCTCAAGTCTCCCATACACTCTTTAAAAGGAGTAACTGTTCTTTAGGGTAATTTACTAAAATGTTAAAATTTTTTTCCTATAGTTTTTCCACTCTCAGTTCCAAGCAGGTAGCCAAATTTTGGTCTTCATTGCCACAGGGGACCATCATGATAGTCTAGAAGCAGAACTGCTTAAAAACAACTCTCTTTCTTGCTTTTTTCTTTTTCTTTTTTTCTCTAAAATCCTATTCTCTAATCCTGGACTAACCTGTAGGGAGGGAGATAGAAGCAGAACCAGGAAGAGAGATTTCCTGCGAACAACAAAGAAGACCAGTGTTGCTAATAGCCTCAAAGTTCCCCAGGTAGGCATCCTGACAGTTTCTGGGGTGGGGAGATTAGGACTCAGAGGTGAGTGATGGAAAGTGTAATGTTATAGTGATGGTTCAAAGTTGGGACTAGCAGGATTTGTTAAAGGATCAGGTGTACAGTTAAAAAGGAAGAAAAAAGTGAAGGTTGACACCAAAATTTTATCCTGAGCAACAGAAAGGGGGAGACTGCCATTTACTGAGCTAGGGAAGACTGTTGTAACAGAAAGGCCAGGGATTTATTTTTAGACATGATAATTTTGAAATGCCTTTTAGACACCAAGGTGGAGATATTTTATAAGTAGTCAAAAATACAAATCTGGAGCTCAGAGGAGGTGTCTAGGCTTGAGATGTATATTTGGGAGTCGTCAATAGAAGAGCACGTGTGAAGGAGCCCAAGTGAAGAAAGCGAGAAAACTAAAAGCCAACATTAGGCTTAGAGGTCATGGGGGTGGGGCCCTCGTGATGAGTTTAGTGTCTTTATAAGAAGAGACACCAGAAAGTGCTCTCTCTCCTTCCTTCTCTCTCTCCTTCCCTCTCTCCTTTTCCTCTTTCCTCTCTCCCTCATTCTCTCCTTCTCTCTTCCTCTTTCCCCCTCCCTCTTCACCATGTAAGAACACAATGAGAAGGCAGCCATCTACAAAGCCAGGAAATGAGCTCTCACCAAAAACTGACCACATTAGCACTCTGATTCTGGGCTTCTGATTTCTACTGTTTAAGCCTCACAGTGTATGATATTTGAAAATAAATTATTTAGGGATGTGGTTCCACAGTGCTAATACAATGGCTAAATATAGTATTCACTATATTGTGTTAGTTTATAGAATACTAGATAAATTCAGCTTATATTTTAAAGGGACATTTTGTATATTAATTTTGAAACTGAAAAGTATATTGAGACCTTTAGCGGTGTGATTTTTTATGTTATTTTACCTCTGTTTCCTCATCTATAAATCTTACAGTAGAAGCCATAGGATTTTTTATAACAATTAAATCCATCAATTTTTGTAGAGTGCTTAGAATAGTGCCTGGCACATAGTATACTATATGTTTATTATATTAAGTATAATAAAAATAAAGCACATTTGTAAAGTTATTAACTGCATTCTATATGTTTAAATGTTATCTTTTTACTACATAAAACAGTTTAGGCCTAATACTTCCCTTGTTTGTTTTACTCCTTGGGCCTTTTTATGACTATTATTAGACTGTTACTAATTAACATATTATTTTTCTCTATCTTGTCATTCAGCAGGGATACTTAGGCCTTTAAACCACAGACTTCCCTTTTCCTCATCCAAAACTTCTTGAAGGATACAAAGTATTTAGAGTAGGGCAGAAAAACATTTTTATTAATAATTTAGATTTTTCTACACAGCTGTATGTATGTATTTTATTTCTCCTTTCATCAAAGTGTACTATTATTTTTAGTCAATAATAATTTAATAAGTCAGTATTTTCATTGGGAAGACAACATTTTCAAATAAGAGAAAACACATTCAGACTTGGTCGTCTGAACATTAATTTCTTCATCCTATATAAATAATGGTTGTCTTTGCAAACATAATGACTGCAATACACGCACTTCCATTTTCTTTTAATATAGAGAGGTTTTGTTATTATTGCATTATTGTTTTTGTTTGAGAGCACATTCGAAACATTAGGAATGTTATCTTGATTTCTTTTTGCAGTTTTAGGGACTCCTCCCAGATGTGTATACGCACTTAGTGATCTCTTTATACTCCATTGCACATTATATACATTATTGCCTTTCTATTAAAGAATTAGGCACATAAGCTGATCTTGATAAAATTTTCCTCCATAGAAACTGGATAATACTCAGAATATATCAGAGTTATCCTCAATGTCCATTTCACGTCTAAGGAAATTTGCAGATCTTGAAGCCAAAATGCTTCTGGAAAGCTAGAGCTCCTACTTAGGTCTCCTGGATTTCACTTGGACTGTATTTCCCATCTTTTAATTTATAGGCTTTCATTCAGGGAGTAAAACCTGATTATCTTCAGTGGTAGAATTTCATCAAACGCTCAGGCAAAGTGGAGATTGTGGCCATCTTTTTTGTTCAAAAAAAAAAAAAAGAAAAGAAAAGAAAAGAAAGAGATCAATCACTCTGAACCAAGACAATTAGCAGCTGGCCTCGCAGAGACTGTTCTACCCAGAAGTGCCTTTCGCTGCCCCGAGTGACCTTCTGGGAGCACAAACGTCACACTGTGTATCCACCAGGGGTGGCAGTACTCTGCTACTGAGGAAAGAATCTAGAAAGTCAGGTTTGTCTACAGAGCAACCCAAGCTCCACTGCTGGTCCACAAACATTACAAAAACGAAACCTCCCTCTGCTGGGCTCTCATTTTGCCCCAAGAGAAACACCTGTTGCCTACCGTTAATCAGACTAGGGTTCTTTGATAGTTCTGAACTATCAAAGTAGAAATGAGAAATTTAGGAACTGAGTCACCTTCTTTAAATTTAAAAGCCTGTGGAATTCCTCATTAAAAAAAAAAAAAAAATTAAAATCAGGGTTCTCTGGATCCAACCTCAGTAACAACAGATGGCAGTATTTCCTCCTCAGAACCATAGGTGGAGGTTAATCTTGTTTGTCAGAGTACACCTCCACCTCAGTTTAATCACTTGATCCCTGAACAGTTGTTCATTTAAAAGAGACAAGGACTCTTAATTCCCTGTTTGAATAAGGAACTCGACAAAGCTACGGGTTTTATTTTATCTTTTGAATAAAAGAAAAAAGAAAATTTCAAAGCTCTTCCTTAAAAATAAGACAATATACCTTTGATAAAACAGATATATGAATTTAAATATTATTACAAGGGTTATCATTATTACAACAACCACTTTAAAGTCCATACTTTCGAGGATGTTATGACAATAGGTCTGTATGGTTGAAACACATGCCTGATTCTTTACAAAATATGAGGGATTATGTAGGAGAGATGGTGGGAAATACGTTTTAACCAGGCTGGGATATAGTTAAACAGTTAACATAGGCTTTCCCCTACAGAAAGTCCCACTCAGAGACAATGGTCTTTCACTAAGTTTAAGTAATTTATAATAAGACAATATGTCCTGCTGCTCCAAGAAAATAGGATTATTTACTGTAGGGAAAAAAAATTTACTGTAGGGGAAAAAAAAAGAACTATTCATTGCAGAAAAATTATTAAAACAAAAAGCACTGTGTTGTGTTTAGATTCAGGAAAACTGGCGTTCACCTAGATTTAGGATATCTGATGGTTGAAATTGTTTATCTTCACCATCAGGAGTGGAGGAGTTACACTGAATTTGAGAGTTATTGTATTTTTTACAGTAAGATAAGATTTGGCAAATTTTAAAATTAAATTAATCATAAAGGGTGCTGATATATATTTCATAATAGGTAAATCAATAGAGTGACATGTATAAATACAGAAACAGACCCAACACTACATGTAAACTTAATTTTGGATGAACCTGACAGCTCAGTTCAGTAGAAAAACAAGAATGTATTTTAAATCTTCTAATCCATTTCCCATTTAGGAAAAAAAGTGCCGCTCACTGCTGGTGTTAATTTAGTTTTACATAAACATGTTCTTTGAGGCTGAAGCAAATCTGACTGGTTTTCAATCTGAAAATAAAATATAAAAGCTGTTCTTGGAGTTATTTCTAAACAAACTTGTCTCTAATCCTAAGTAACAGAAATGTATATGATGAGCAGTATTTAATAATTTTTTTGTGTGTATATGGTAAATTTGAAAGTACGGAACAACACAAAGTGGAACATCACATTCTACACAATAATATCATGATTCTTCCCGGATCTTCTTGCCATCCTTGTCATTGTGTGAGCAGCAAACTTTGCAGGAACGCTGATGTTGGTGGTATGCTCTTGGAGGAAATGTCTTCCAGACAGGCAAAGAGGTGTGACATCATCAGAGCACAGACAACCTCGAAGACACTGCTGCCCTGGCTTGTGATGCTTTTCCAGCATTCTTTCAATCAGCATCAGTCTGAACTTTACATGGCTGATGGTGTGCTCAGGATTGTCCTTCTAGAACAGCATGTAGGAGTTTAGTGCTCTAGTGTTTAGAAGGTGGTGAAAGAATTTCTTACACCAAAACTTGTGCCTTTTGTGCTCAATTAGATAAGTGAGCATCTGATCAGCTGAGTCCACTGCTCCCATATTCTCATTATAATCCACAATGACACATGGCTTCTTAGTTTTCTTCCTAGATCTGTTGTCTGCTTCAATCACAGTATCATCATAGAATGTTGACAACATTGTCACCTCCTTCTTGTCACACCATTTCAGTGCCATAAGTTCACCACAGAAGCTGGCTACAGACATCCCCTTTGCAATCCTTTTTTTTTTTTTTTTTTTTTTTTTTTTTTTAGATCATTTGACATCTGGTTGATGTTCAAACGAGCTGTCCCAACTGCATCAGTCATGTTTTGGTGTCATTCTCTGAAAAGCAAGGGAGATGACGGCAAACTTTGGGGGTAAGGTTAGACTGTAATCTGCAAGTAATCTCAGGGGAAATGCCGCACCGCACATACTGCTGGCAGGTATTTTCCAGCACATGGGAAATGGGTTGAAAACGAGCCTGGCATAAACATACATTATTCTGAAAGAAGAAAAGACTGCTGCATCTCACCATTTATCAAAATAAAATCCATGTAGATTAAATAACTAAAATTTAAATATACAATGTATTACCTGTAATGTGACTGTATGTATATGAGATGAAAATTGAGAGTAACAATTGAATAAATTTAAACAATACCAGAAACCCAGAAATGATCAAGGAAAATATTTGATTCCATTAGAGATTATATATGACAAAGGTCACTGTAAATGTGGGCCAAAGAGAAAATGTTTGTCACCAATATAATAGAAAAGTTAATACTTAATATAAATAAAATAAATTCTACACACTGAAAAGGAAAATATAAGCGATTGGATAAGAAATTAGATAAACCATATGAATAGGCAATTAGAGGAAAAATTGCATGTAGGCAATTAAAGTATGAGAAGAAGTTCAAACTAACAGGTATCCAAAAAACATGCAAATAAAAAATTACAAGTTAATTTTAATTTATCATATCAGCAAACCTTTAAGCATTAAGTGTTGAAAAGGTTTTGGTAAAGCAAACTTATACATCAGTGATGAAAGTGTCAATTGAAACAATTGGAAAGTAATCTGACAGTCTATGATAACATTTAAAAACATATAATGTTTAACCCAGAAATCTCACTTTTAAGATGTATAGCCTGTAAAATCTGTATATATGTTAATTTGCAAAAACATATATAGAGGCATATAATGTACATCTATAGGCATATAATGTACATAAAAACATTTTCATTTTAGACAATAACTGTAGAAACAATAAAGTAAAATGTTCCTAGCTTGAAAATAGTCTTGAATCTATAGAGTTAAAAGAGACACAGAATTTCAGGCAGGAACAATAAGGCAAATGCATCCACCTAGGCTGATTCTGAAAAAATTCTCTGAATTTCAAGACAGAAAGTAGTGATGTATGAAAGTTTTTATTAGATCTTTTAACATCCCTAAATAGAAAGAAAAGTAGGTTCTAGACACTGTTCTAATAGGTTTACATATGCACTTTTAATAAGTGAATATCCTCTGTTGTCCAATCCCAGAGATTTGATATATTATTAGGGTATCCATAAATTATGCGGAACCTTACACATGTCAATCTTTCTTATCAATAATATATTTAAAATTTAAACAAGTATATGATATTAAAATATCAAATAAATTTATCATATTACATTGCTAATGTACATATACTTTTCCATATTCAGTAATTGGACGATGAGGTGCTTTTCTTCTCCCCTTCCTTTGAACAAGCCAGTAGATTTCAATCAGTTATGGTTATGTCTCCATCTAGTGGTAGAAATATATTTCAAGTATTTGTTCAGTAAGTAAAGGCATCATCACACTGAAACATCTGAAGTGCTGTATAAACAGGAATCAATCACTGTGGTTGTTACCAGGTGCATGTCACTTGTCATTTGAAACAGATAATTGAAATGAAGGAAAGAGATACAAGGTTCTGTATGTGAACAAGTAGACTCCAACTCCCTGTAGAAGTCCACGAGTCTTAGTGGTACCTTGGGAATCTGCTGTACGTGTTAATAGAAAAGCAGATCCTAAGCATATACTCTGTGTAGAAGAGCAACTGAATTGTAACCTCAATTTCTTTTAACTTCTGCTTCCTGCCTCCAATGTCACCCCATGCACCCCTTTTAAAAATGAGTTGCAAAGCCCTAAGATCTAATCTCAAACCCAGTCTTTTTTGTCAACTCTTACTAAAAACAGAAGAGACTGAAATTACTTGTGGCCTTAATAATCCAACGAGGCATACTCAAAACTAATCACCAATTTTATTTTAGGATAAATAAAAGGACTAAAGAGTTTGGAAACCCAGACTTTCTTCCTTCTTATCATAGGTTATAAGTAAGTATAGGCTAGTTCACATCTTTTTTTTTGCCCCTAGAAAAGTTCTGTTATGTTTGGACAAGTGACTTTCCAACCTGAGGTCAATGTTGTTTCAATTTTCTTTAAAGATTGGCTGACTATGACCATGTTCTCCAGCTCAGAAGAACTTTTGAGTAATAACTGGAAAGGACATTAGTCTGGGAGTCAGGAAATCTGGTCCCAGCCCCAGCTGTCCTACTTTTCACGACCTTAATGCCCCCTCCTGCGAATTGAATGAGTTAAAGCAAAGAATCTCAAAAGTTTCTTCCAGCCTTAGTAAGCTGATTTCTACAATTTAATCAAGAGCTAGAAATGAATTCCTGACCTTTGCTTCAAAAGTCCCAGTACTAGAATGAGTAGATTCTATGAGCAATCCTTACAGAATCTGCTGTAAAAACAACTGAAGCAAACTTGGTAGGCATTTTTTCTGAAAAGGATCCTTTCTCTTGTGTAGGTTTAACATTTTGTTTATCAGCATAGTTACTCTATTTCACAAGTACCAAAAGGATATACTCAACTTTATCTGCCTTTGGAGAACCACTGTTATCATTATTGCTCTTCCTCTTTCTTGGTAAACTCCACTCAAGATTATAAAATTTTATGGAAATCATAGATATTTGGGTGCTTTTTAAACTTTTTTCAATATGCAGTTTGAGATGCCCCTCTCTGAAGTAGTAATTACCCATGTGATGGGACATTGCCTCTGACATCAGTTTGACGACAAGGCCCACAAAGTCTGTTCTGCTCAGTGCTGAGGCCACCTCACTCTTCAAACCTGCCCTCATTTCTTACTACTTGCCCCTCCAGGGATTCTGGAACCTTCTGGAGAAGAGATTCCCTAAGATCCTGATGTAAGAATCAGGCCCTCAAATAAATTATTCCCCTGCTGTGCTCCTCAAGTTTCTCAAATTAGCGTCATACCTCCCTCATTCTCTCTATGATTCTCTGCTTGGAAAAATCCTCTAAAAAGACTATTCAGAGTCCCAAGTGTTCCAAATGATTCATTCCTTTAAAGAAAGCAACAAGAAATTTCTCCTTCTTTAGGGAAGTCTGGGGCAATCCAGTCACATAAATTTCCAGCTAGGGGGCACTAGGGATTTTCTTAAATCAGTGGGGAATGGGATACTTCCAATTACTCCTGAAGTCTCCAGCGGGGAGGTCAACCCGAGGTCCTTTCAGTCCCTTTGGGAGACAGTGCCCCTTGTAGAGCTGCAAGGAGCAAGTGTGAAGAGGTTTCAGAGCTCCTACAGCTCTTGCCACCTCCTAACAGAAGGGTCCCCTGCTCCAGCATCCCACTCTGAGCTGGCTCCAGATCCTGAGGTTGTCCCTGAGTGGTCCAATAGCAGACTCTTAAGGGTGCTGCCACTCACTCCTCCTGATGCACTACTCCCATTAGAAAGGTTTTGTTTTTATGCTGCTTGTTAGATTCTTATTATATCTTTCTCTATGCATCTTTGTTTATCTGAACTACTTAACGATAATTGAAAATATTTTTTAAATTGCATCTACTTTATAACTTTTTATTTTAGCTAACTGAGGCATTGCTTCTTTGAGGAAGTATTATTTTTTTCTGATGCCATATTTCCTTACCAGATTAAAAGAGAAATTATAGCTACTAGTTGAGGGTCATTTACATACTTAAATATTTAACAGTTATCTTGAATTAAATAAAAAGGGTAAAATTATGTCTTAAATTTTATTTAAAAATTTGAACTTAATAAATACAAATTGTTAATAAACTTTTAGACAGTTCCCTTGTTTTCTTTTCAACAGGTTCTTATTCAACACTATATTAAGCAGGTAGTACATCAGGAGTCCTGGAGTGTACAAGTTAAACTAACATGCTCCATGTGACTTAAGTAACTTATAATCAAATAAAGAGATAATAAATTCATCTAAAATTCTTTTTTGAACAAAGCATGAGATAAATAACACATTCATTAAAGGTTAAAGACTATTTGTGATTCAGAAATGTGTGTGAGAGGCAGTATGATGCATTTCTCGATATTACACATATATCAAGGCAATATGGTAGACTACACTGGTTTTTGAAGCTTCCCATCCAACACAAATTAAATAATAAACCCAAATTAATTTTTTAAAATTCATAGCTGAACTCAAATTTAAAAATGAAAATCCCCAGATAGAAGAAATGAATAGAATATTCAAAGTCAATGTAGTGAGCAATAGCTAAACCCAGTGACCTATGCAACAGACAGAATGAAGTAAATCCCTATGGGGGTCATGGTTAACACACATCAGGGTTCAGAATTTGAGCCCAGAGTTTCAGTCAACACTGACACCTAGAAATGGGCCCTTTCATAAAACTGAGAGGAAATTACATACCCTACCCACTAGGGCTGGGAGGCAGGAAAGAAGCAAGAGGGGAAAGAAAAAAAAAAGAAAGAAATAAGAAGTCCGCCTCAAACCTTGCTCAGTACGTTGTATGAATTTGCATTATCTTGCGTAAAAAACCAGAACTGATACATTTTCTTATAAAAATTGGAACCCTTGGGTAGAGTCAAATGTGCTCCTGCCCTACAGGGAACCTCCAAAAACCAGTTCGCTTAATTCTTGTGGAAGCAATTCTCACTGAAGAAGAGTTCCTAGTAAAAATGTATAACCCACAACAGGAGACAAAGAACTAAGGAAGAGAAAGAGAGACAATGTGCAATGAATTAAAGAAAGCAAATGAAAAGAAATATAGATAATAGAAAGATGTGAACACACCTTAATATAAGGACATTTATAATATTCAAAGAGAAGTAGAAACCATAATGCAAGAACAAGACATAATGAAAAACATTAAATATGTTTTAAAAAGAACAGAACGAATTCCGAAAATTAAAAAAACAAAAAACAAAACAAAAAAAAAAGCCTTCCATATCTGGCCAGATAGCACGAGTATCAGTTGCCCTGCTACCATAAAAAATAAAAACAAAAAATCTGAACCGGATTAAATATAAGGAGCAATTATTTCTAGACATTAAATAACAGTCAGAGCAGGACTATGATTCCTGAGAGAAGAAAAACAAATCAGGTGACCCTTATACTTGCTCTGGCTTCTAATCAAGACGCGTTTTAGATCAGAAGAGAGAGAGGGAATGCCCAAGTAGAGCACAGTGGGTTCAAAGACTTTAAGAGATAGAGATCAGAGTTCAGGAAGTATGAAGTGGCAGAAATGTCCGGTGAGAGTACCAGAGTGGAGAGAACTACACAGAAAAAGAGCCACAGAAATCCACATAAGGGTCACCTTGCCTCAGACATTGTTCAGGTAGCAGCACTGGATCCTGGTGAGAAGGGAAATAGACAAAGTGAGCTTCACCATAGGAACAACTTGCTTACTGGAGTTTGGTGTGGGCAAGGTGGTTACAATTTTCAGGGACGAGTATCAGAGAGAAGAGGAGCTACACAGAGATCTACAGAGAGCTGCTCTCAAATATGTGGCTGAGTATTAGCTACACATGTATAAGAAATTACCCGAAGCCAGAGAAACAAGCACCAGGAAGACATAGGTAGAAAATTATTGAAGCTCAGAAAGACTAGGATAATGTGCTCTTACTGGAAAGAAAGACCGCAACTCATGAGGCACCAGGTAGAAACCTAATTGCCTTACTACTGAGGCTAAATTAACTCTAAAGACTGTTCTAAACCCACTTAATAAGACAAGAACAACAAAAAAAGTGAATGCCTATTTTTAGAAATTTTTTGTTATGGTAAAATATACATAACATAAATTTAACACCACTTTAACCAATTTTAAGTGTGCAATTCCGGTGCATTCATCATATTGTACAACCATCACCACCATCAATTTCCAGGACTTTTTTTTTTTATCACTCTAAACTGAAACTCAGTACCCATTAAACAATAATTGGCCATTCTCCCCTCCCTCCAGCCCTTGGTAACCTCTATTCTATCTTCTGTCTCTATGAAGTTGCCTATTCTAGATACCTCATATAAGTGGAACCATACAATAGTTGTCATTTTATGTCTGGCTTATTTCACTTAGCATAATATCTTCAAGGTTCATCCAGGTTGTTACATGCATCAGAATTCCATTTCTTTTTAAAGATGGATAATATTCTATTATATGTATATACTATTTTTAAACATTCATTTTCTGTTGACAGGCATTTGACTATTGTGAATAATACTTGTACATTGGTGTAAAGTATCTGTTGGAGTCTCTGCTTTCAATTCTTTTGGGTCTCTACCTAGAAGTAGAATTGCTGGATCAGATAATAATCCTATGTTTAACTTTTTGAGAAACTGCCAAACTTTTCCACGTGGCTGTACCATTTTATAGTCCTGTCAGCAAAGCATAAGGGTTCTATTTTCTTCACATTCTGTTTTAAACTATTTAAGTCAATTTAATTTTAATTTTCAAATCCTTCCTGCCCAGCTGGTGAAAAACTCATCTTCCTTCCTTCTTGTTCTCTTGACACACACCCCAGGACTGTATCAAAGCTCAAAGTGTTAGACGTTGGGCCCTTTGGTCAACACAGGTTATCACCGAAATGTTCTATGCCGCAGTCCAACACCTTCAGGTTTGGTTGCTTCGACAGCAACCTTGAGACATGGGACATTCTTGTAAAGCAGGGAATCCCAGGGTCTGTAAGTTCTGCTCCCTACATGTATCATGCAGCCATTTTCCATCGAAGTTTTGTTCCCCTGTACTCTGAAATGCACAGACCCTTCTCTCAATCCTTAGAAATCATTTTGCTCTTTGGGGTCAAGTTTTGCCCCCTGCCCCCATTGTTTCTTCCAACCCCCTACATTCTTTTAATAATTTTGCAAATCTTTACATCCTCAAACAAAAGACCGGAAATCTTGCAGATAACTTCTGCTTTCCTGCTAACCACATACTTTCCCAGAAGCAATGAAGCCCAAGGTCACAGTAAGTTACCTGATTAGTTGAATGGTGGACAGAAAGGGAGAAATTTTGAGGGGAGGATCATCAAAATATTATCATCATAATAATTGAAATTATTATCCAGACAAATAAATGATTTGATTTAAAACAAAAGCAAAAATTAAAATGTGCACATGCTCATGGAGAAAATTTGAGAAATGCCGTAAAAATGAAGAAAAAATTATTTATAATCATACCACCTAAAGTTAACATTTTGAATATTCTTCCAATCTTCTCTCTGAACACAGAAATACACTTTGCAACTGTAAGTTCATATAATATATGTTACCTTTCTACATTTTCAAGTCATCTTTTCTTTAAAAACTGAATTAAATATTTTACGCTTCTATTTCATGTGATTTCTAGCAGTCTTTTCTACTAATTCTAAGACTTATAAATGACAAAAAACCTGCTTACAGTCTTCTAATTATTTATTTTTCACCCCGTTTTTGGTTTTGTCTAGAGGCTCTGTGATATCCAATATGATAGCCACTAACCACATGTGGCTATATAAATTTAGATCAGTAAAATTTAAATAAAATAGAAAATTCAGTTCCCCAGTCACACTGAAAATATTCGGTATGCACATATGGCTGGTGGCTATCATATTAAACAGTGTAGATGTAGAAAATTTCATCATTACAGAACTTTCTATTGGACATCACTGCTTTGGATCACCTACCTTCGTCTGCCTCCTCTCCTGCACCTGTACCATTCCTCTTATCACCTAGCTCCCCCTCTTATATTCTCTAAAACAACAAAACCGCATTGCTGCTGGTTGTTTAAAAAAAGGTATTTTATAAAGTTTATCAATAGCAGAGAAATATATTGCAACATATAGGAAAATTACTTAAAAACAAATAACAGGTGTTACTGTTGCTCAAGTTCACTAACCTGCAGACCCAATGCGTTAATCCAACCAACAATTAACTAATTGGGCCTGAGTTCTGCAACTGATGGGAAGAGCAATAACTTTTTTTTTTTATTTAAGTATAACCTGATATTGAGTATTTATCATGCTCTTCTGATTCAAAACACTATGTAATAAACACATATACATTGTAAAGTTAAAAATTAAGGTAAAATATTCTTATGAAATTAGATGTTTATTTTCATTACAAAAGCGACCTTTCTGTAGGCCCTGGTCTCTGCTGCTATATTGTTGATCTTTTTTTGCTTCTTTTCTCTTTCCTTATCAAGGTTTCCAACATTCTGTCTTTTAGGCTGCCAATGCAAAAACTGAAAACTCTTGTTACATTATTATGCTGAGCAGTTTGGCTCCTGATTTATCTAAACCTCTCCCTATTAAGACTGGCTTATGGCTATTCTTTTCAGAACCAGAGAATCCTCCTCATCGACCTTTCCTAAATAAAAAGCAGTTTTTTCCCCCAGAGAAGAGTTTTGTCATTTTTCTGAAATGCTGAAGCAGTCGCTGGGAAGTTTGGTTTCATAACTGACAATTTTTTCTTCTTGCTTCATATTGCTTTTTAAAAATATCTCAATATTTTCCTTATTATTTTTTTGTAGATTTCTATACAATATTTCCTTCATATATCCCACTTCACTTACCTATTCCTTACTGTTGGATATTTATGTGTTAAATTGACTTGTTTTCATCTTACTGCAAATGCAGGGATTAGTAACTTTTCCATGTACTTCTGATTATTTCTCTAGGATAGATTCTTAGAAGTGAAATTATTTGACCTCTAATAAATTGGCAAATATTCACTACCCTTCCTCAGTAGACGAGGAGTTTACATCCTCATACCTCAGCCTCCCACCATTAATGTTGGGCTTGGCCAAGTGACTTGTTTTGACCAATGAAACTTAAGTACATTTAACTCAAGCAGAAAACTTTAAATATGCTCCTGTGTTTGGGCTTACCTTACTACACCTTGGTGATCTGCCATGAAAGGAGCACACCCTGCATAGCCAATGACTTTCAGACGAGGACCTGGAATAAAATCATGGGGAGAAGGCTTGAATCCAAATCATAACTTGGAGCGAAGCCCAGCTTACTCCTTCTAAAGCGGAATTCCCCAGTTGAGCCCATCCTTGACCATTCAAACTGCAGAAGCAAGTACATGAGAAAAAATATTGGTTAATAAGACAGTGAATTTTACCATAGTTGCACAGCACTATTGTAGTGTTAACCAATCAATACACTCTTCTTATTAAGGTTTGCATTCAGTAATAAGGTTTCCAAAATGTTCTTGTCAGGGGTTCTAGCTGCAACTTATGCTTCTGTTTCCAGAAAACTCAAAAGCCCAAACCTCTACTGAGACTAAAGATTTTTTAATTATACAAACAGACCAAAAGCTAAACCAACATTACCTAGACTAAAATATCATAATTCAAGGCATTAACTTTTTAGTTCCAAACCTTGTGGAATGTAGCTTTTTAACCCCAAGCAAGAGTCACTGTGATAATTTTCAAATGCATATTCTTAATTGGTTTTACTATTGGAGCATGCCTGGGTAACTTTGCTACAAACTCTAGCTATTTAGCATACGCTGGACAAAGTGAGCAAGTCCAGGCAGAGATGATCAATAAACAAACAACATGTGCCTTGTGCAACTGTAAATAAAATAAATATATTTCTCATTTTTGCATCAGCCTATAGGGCTAGTCTTAATGTAAATGAAGAGACTCTAAAGACTGCATGATATCTATCAATTATAAATATATTGGAGAACTTGGAGAAAAAAAATAATAATCTCAAGGCTTTAAATCTAAATTCAAGTTTAAGAAACAAGAAAAAAAATTAAATGCCATGAAAAAAACTACGTCTTATAGCCAAAGAGTCAAAATTTCTGAAAACAAACCTAAAGTTTAGTTCTAAAGGTAATGGAGTTACAGTGCAATGAGAAACACTTATTTTGAATAAATTTTAATGAAATTTCCAGAGAAATTATGAATGCTGATTCTCAATAAGACCCACATTTACCAGATCTCATTTCTTCTAGACCTATAACCATTTTCAAATTCTTTCAATTCCCAGGGCTTGGTCACATGTACGACTTGGAAGAAATTATCAAATTTGTGAAAAAAAATTGAAGATTTTTCTAATTTATATCCATATAAACCTGGAAAATATAATTGAGAGTGTATTCTAACAGTGTTGGATAAAGGTGGGAAAATATAATGTAATATTTTGCCAGATTTAGCATCGATGTACTAATAGAGATTCTGAATTTGATATATTTGTTTATACTAACAGTTTGCTCCACTGGTTGACTTAAACCTGAACTCTTAAGTAGCCTATGCTGTATAAGATTGAGATGACAGAACTTCCTTGGTCCATTATGGAAGAAGGTATCTAAACACTAAGAAAAGTTATGCTTCCAACAAAAATAGAGGAATAAGAACTGGATTTACCTTCCCATATGTAATAATAAAAATGGATAAATATATCTAATAATGATTTGGAAGACATTGAACATCAGAGAACAAAGGACAGCGATCCTTGTGAAGTAAGATGCAGTGACTCCATGAGTTGAGATGATATTGAGTCTGGGTAGACCGTGGGACCAAGAGAGATAGAGTTCACAGGACAGAGACACAAAGAAGAGAGAAATGCATAAAGAAAGGATCTGGAGATCTGTAAAAGGTCCCCTTGAGTATTCACCTGAGTATCAATCAATATATGCATGTGAGAAAAATACCTGTGGCAAGGAAAAAAACCCACTCAGAACAATTAGCAATAACAGGGCCTGCTGCTCACAAAAAACATACAAACAAACAAACACACAAACAAAACAAGAACAGTATCTATTCTCACAAACATAACTTGAAACCTCAAGATTTGTGGGGCATTATGCAGAGTACCAGAGGGTTTTGACTCTGTAGTGAAAATAATGAGTTATAGATTGAGCACTGTTCTGATTCCATCTTAAAGTATCTTAAACATAGGACAGAAAACTATCAAATAGTTTTCAAGTAGTTTAAAGGCACCCAAGAACAAAGCTCGAAAACATTCATAAAAAAACAAAAATATATAGCACCCAACAAGGTAAAATTCATAATGTCTAGCCTCAAAAAAAAAATTATCAGCTATGCAAAAAGCAAGAAAATACAGTCCATTATGAGGAAATCAACCAATTTAACTTACCCAGAACTGACACAGATGATAGAATGAACAGATAAGCACCATAAAATATTTATTATGGCCATATTTCATATATTCTAAAAAATAAGTAAAGGCATGGAAGGTATAACAAGACCCAAACTGAACTGGAGATGAAAAATACAATACATAAAATGAAAAATACAGTGAGTAAGATTAACAGTAGATGAGACATTGCAGAAGAAAAGATTAGTAAACATAAAGACATAACAATAAATACTAACCAAATAAAACAA